>WNGS01003841.1:72202-140100 GCA_020271785.1 Procambarus virginalis
GTATGAAGTTTCCTGGCGGTCCTTCTCTTCTTTTTGTGTCTCGTCGTGTTCTTCCTTGTCTGTTCGGTGTTGTCTTGTCCTTCCTTTCGTCGTTGTTCCAGGACCGTCATCTATGCTTAACACTGTCGCCTCTATCGTGCGGCGCTGGCGGAGCGCTTCAGCTTGCTTTCGGTATCGATGTCACGTCTGCCCGTTTCGCAAGCTGTCTCGTGCTTTGTTTCACCTCCGGCTAGCTCATGCGCCGCCTGAGCCGTCCTGGTCTTTGGACAGGGTGCTCGCTTTCCTTTCGTCTCCTCGTTTTGTTGTGGCCCCTTCGGTCCAGGATTGTTTTTCCAAGGCTCTTTTCTTGTTGGCTTTGGCCTCTGGGGGTTGGGTCGGGTCGGGGAGCTTCATGCTCTCCTCCGGCGCAGGGGCTTCTGCTCTTTTGGTTGTGGTGGTAGTTTTGTTCACTTGCAGCCGTCCTCCTTCTTTTCTGGCGAAGAATGAGACTGCTGCGTTCCGGAGGGGTCCGTGGTGGTTGATGCTTGGTTGGCCGCCGGGGGTGCATCATGTTTTGTGTCCGGTTGCGGCGCTTCGCCGTTATTTGCGCGCCACGGCTTCTGTGTCCGGGGACGCGCTCTGGGTTGATCCGGTTTCCCTTCTTCCCTGTTCGCGGGTGCGGGTCTCCCAGGTCGTCCGCAGGGTTATTAAGTCGCCAGCCTGCGGTCTATCCCCGTGCCCATGACGTTCGTAAGTCGCGGCGCTTGCTGCCGTCTTTGGGAATATGTCTTGGTCTGATATTCGGGCGCGGGGTTTTTGGCGGTCGAACAGGGTCCTGGCTGCTCGTTACCTTCTCAATATTCCTGGGCCCCGGCGGGCCTGTATTGCTTTGGGTCGGCGGTTGCAGCCAGTTGTCTTGGCTTCGAGTTGAGGAGTGAGTGACGACCGCCTCCCGGGTAAGTCCCTCTTTTTTCCGTCTGTGGGTAGTTAGCTCCGGGGAGCCGACGGGGCTCCCCCCAGAAAACCAGCGTTGAATGTAATGAAACGCCATTTCTGGGCGAGTCCCGGAGGCTCCCCGGCATCCCTCCCTCCCTCCGGTCGGCGTTTTTTTCGCGTTTTTGACATCCAGCCTCAAGAACTGAGGTGTGGGTAGCCGGCGCGGAGGGTCTGGGGCTCCCCCTTCCCCCTCCCGGGGAGGGGGGAGCTGCGCAGACAGCGGCGCGACAGCATGTGACGTCACACTAGTTTGCTCGTTTTTCTTTGGGGAGTTCTATCCACTAGTTCGGCTTTTGGTAGCAATTTTAACCAGAATAGGGGTTTGTTTTGGGGCGCTTACCTTTCTGGGTGCCTGTCCCGGTCGATGGCAGACATAGAATGCTTCCAACCACACGGGGGCTTCTATAGGCCATTGCTCCCCTTGCCTCTCTGAGGGGGCCCGGTTCTGGCCGTGGTTCCCGGTAGGCCTAAGAACTCCATACACATGACTGATGCCAAAGTCTGACATTAGCATATCAGCCTGGGATAGCTCTGGGAGCCTCCGGGACTCACCCAGAAAATGGCGTTTCATTACATTCAACGCTGGTTTTTTTATTTCCCTACAGCTGTATTCATCATAAGGTGTGAATTTATTATGAATCTTCAATGTGAAGATGAAATTTAACATAAATGTTGTGTAATATGTAAAGAAACAGTTAAAGTACTGTATGTTTTTTGTCTACTAAATCATTGTTACATAAATTTTTCTTGTATTTTAAATCTTTTATATCAGATTTCAAGTTTAACTTGATACACTTCAATAATAACTGAACAATTATTACTTTTTCTCTTAAGCAAATTTTCACTTGGAATATGATTTTTTTATGTTTGATGTCACCAATTGACTGGATTATTTTGGGGGATAGTGCCATAAATATTACAGTATTTGTTTGATTAATATTAAGCAATGGATAAATTTGATTTTGAATTGGGGCTCTTGTCTTTTGTTAGATTTGCATAGACTTTGATACCTAGGCTTTGATATTGCAATTTATAGCATTTCATGACAAGACATTTAAAAACTTTACCTACTTATGCTGGGAAAGATGTCAGAAAGATATGTTAATATTGCATAGCATGAAAATTATCTGCAAAATTTTACTTGCACATGTATTTGCCTCTAGTGATCATGTTCTGCCTTATGGCAACTAAGTTGACATCTTGATCTGTCTCTTGGTAACTTAAGTTGACCTGCTAATCTGACCATTGGTAAGCTAAAGTTGACCCACTCTGTCTCCTGGCACAGTTATGGGGATAAAGGGCAGGCGGGTACACATGATTGAGGAGCTCTCTGAAACCATCATCTCATTCCAGAGAGGTAAAAAAAAATAAAAAATTACTACTGACCTCCCTAACTTACACTGCCTGACTGTGTTAACTGTAACATGTTCAAATGAACAGTGTATTCCCAGGTAACAATACCAGTGTTAAAAATGTGTGTTGAATGTTTGTGTATATGTTGTATATACTCAAGATCATATCTATGAGAAAATATTGAGGGAGGGATCGAACCTGCGTCCATGGATTTCCAAGGCACACGCACTACCACCTGGACCATGATGGACTTAAAAGTACTGGATCTCAACCACATGTGTGGCCTCAATATTTTCTTACATACAGTGTATATATATATATATATATATATATATATAGATATATAGATATATAGATATATAGATATATAGATATATAGATGTATATATATATATTTATATATGAATAAAAAGTAAGCATACTGGTAGAATAAGAATACACGTGTTCTTTGAATTATTGTACATGCCTTTTTAACCGACTGATGAAAGCGCATCCTGATAAGCTTTGGAGTAGTTGAAAGATGCATACGGTATTTGATTATTTTGCTAATACAGTAACTGCATCCACAATCTGCAATGCCATGTATGTGCATGACTTAGCTGTTATAATCTTTTCTCTTCAGTTTCCTTAGCTATGCTAGCAAGTAGTGTTGTCCTATGGTTATTTAGAGGTTACACCTTACTGTATTTGTAGTAACCTTTGTTAACTGATTCATACCTCTAATCTAATCTGTCTAATTTTTATCATTTTTGCATAAAAAATCAAATATATCAATATGCTTTTATTTGAAATTCTCATGGTTTTAAGGGGTACATCACTTTTTAGAATGTGATATGAGAAAGCTAGTATTTAAGCAGGAAGGTGTCATAGGCCGGTGTTTAGCTACTGCTAACAATACTAGGCTTGGCTAGTACATAATACCCCTAATTCTGTACAAAGCTTAAATCTAGATATTTTAAGGTCATGTTAAGGGATTAGGATTAAGTTTAAGCTAGACATAAAATGCAAAATGAGTGTTGCACGGATTGATCGCAAATGGAAGAAATCAATGCATGGTGAGTTTGATTAGATAATGTCAAGAGTAAAGAGATTGATGGTTCAACATTGTATGTGGTGCTGAACATGACAATAAATTAATTTAGTTATCTTGTGGTTTGGAGCATATCTTCACTCTTCTATAGTTAGGAGGCCATTGTTCATATTGCACTCAGATGTATGTGGGTTTAGGGAATAATGTGCATTGAAGCTGCATTATTATTAATGGAAGTTTTTTGTTATGTGTTCTGGATTATAAATTAATAATAATAAACAAAAATGAAGGGGTAAATTAATTTCTTTATTCTTTTTATCTTTGTTAAATTAGCCAATAAATGGTCATTCTGTAAGATGTAAAAGGGGGTATATCCTTAAAAGTACCGTATGTTCTAGGAAAATCTAAACTATTATGGAGATATAATAATAGGAAATTATGCCTCACTAAAACTAGCAAAAATGAATGCTGTTTGCTGTATAGGAGAGGCTGAATTTTTTTATTGCAGGTTAGTTGCTTTGATTAGATAGTGTCAAGAGTAAATAGATTGTTTAATATTATTTAATATTAAAATTAAATATTACTATTGTTAAATATGTAGAAGTGATAATGGTGTAGAAGTTTGATAATGGTTGAAAGAATAAGAGTTGTGCTGCCAAGAACTAAAGTACAGTTTGTATAGCATTTTTTCCAAGGTGATGTGGAGATGGCTGCTTGGATGCTGTTTGATGGGAAGATGGATGCTGTGTTGGGTGATGTGGAGATAGATGCTTAGATGCTGTTTTGGATGATTTAAAGATGGATGCTTGGATGCTGTGTTTGATGTGGAGATGGATGCTTGGATGCTGTGTTTGATGTGGAGATGGATGGTTAGATGCTGTGTTGGATGATGCAGAGATGGATGCTTGTAGGCTGTGTTTGATGTGGAGATGGATGCTTAGATGCTGTATTGGATGATGTGTAGATTGATGTTTGGATGCTGTGTTTGATAGGAAGATGGATGCTGTGTTGGATGATATGGAGATGGATGCTTGGATGCTGTGTTTGACTGTCAGAGCAGATTACAGTAGTTTGAAACAACTAATTTGCATACAAAGAAAGTGTCTTTAAAGTGATGACAGTAGGTAAATAGGCAAAAATGACAATATTTTTTAAGTGAAATGCTCATGAGAGAGTTCATCACCATCCCAAATGATTATTCATTAGGTTGAATAGCTTATGATGAAGAAAATGAAGCTTCAGAGCAATGCATATACATTGCAGATTGTCCTTGTAAGAAGGCTAACACACATTTTATTTCCCAGTGGCCCCTGGTGCTCGAGAGCGACTGGTACAAATTACAGGACCAACAGAGGAAAATATCAAGTATGTTTTCTATACAATATTTACTTAATGATAACAAATTTATTATTATATTTTATTCATTTTCTGTGGGGAGCCCCTATGGCTCCCTGGAGCTTATTGGTCTAATGTATGTTATGTTAGACCAGGACATTAGCTATGACATTCAGACCTACCAGGAACCAGCGCCAGAACCTGGCCCCTTCCGAGAGGTTTCAGGGAGCATTGGCCCTGGAAAACACCATTGTGGTTGGGGGTTTTCTTTATCTGCCATCGACTGGGGTTAGGCACCCAGAAAGGTAGGCATAACAAAACAAACTCCACATTGTAAGAAACTAAAAACAAAAACCTAACATAGAGGTAGAAACTCCCTACAATCCCAAGGAAACAATCAAACAAGTAATTATCACAATTTACTGCCACGCCGGCCATCCGCGCAGCCTTCCCCTCCCCGAGATGGGGGAGGGGGGCCCCGGACCTCACTGCGCCGGCTGTCTTTAGTTCGTAAGCTAGTGTCAACCGGGATAGACGCTTCTCTGGACTCAAATTCCTGGGCGGTGTTTGCCTTGTGTGGTGTTCTCTGTTGTCTTTGTGTGGTGTGCGGTGGCCAGGAGTACCTCATCAGTGCCGGGGCTGCATGCGCTTAGGGGCTTCCTTCCCTAGGAGCCCTGTGAGTACTGCCCCTGCGTGTCAGGGTTATTTTCCCTGGGGCGTTCGGGAACCGCTCCCGTAGAGGTTCTTGCTGCTCGGCATTTGCCTCGCCCTTGGGGCCAGCTGGGGCTTGGGGCCCCTGTTTGGCCATGGGTAGGGAGTGGTATTGTGCTGGTTAGAGCGTCAAGGTGTTGCGCGGCCTGCCACCTAAGTGGCAACCGGTTCCTGTTGCCTCTGGGGATAGTGTATTTTTGCGGGGTTTTTCTTTTTTGTTTTTGTTTACCTGGTGGAGGTTCTGTCTCGTGGGTCTATAGTTCCCCAGGTATTGTTTTGGTGGCTCTCTGCTAGGCCCCTGTGCTTGTATACATCCCAGGGGTTTTCAGTGTTATCATACACCCCTCGTTTTGTTTGGGTTTCTTAACTTAGCAAGTGTTGCTAAGATTCTTGCTAATCTTAGCAACACTTGCCTGGGCTTCCCGTAGTTGTTACCCTACGGGCCCTGGAAACCCCTGTCGGGGCTCGGTGGACCCATGGAGGCGTCTCCCGAGTTCCAGCCTGCCTTGTGCGGGTTTGAAGGTTGCTGTGTGTCCTTGTTTCAGGGTGACAGTCACCTGTTTTGCCTCCGTCATGCTGCCTGTTGGGTCAATGACACCTTTGACCCGGAGTCTTGCGAGTCGTATTCTCTGCTTGTGCTCCAGTTTTACTCTGATGCTGCCTGTATCCTGTTAGGGTACAGGCAGCATCAGTGTCGCATGTTAGGTTTAGGTTACTGCAACGCGCTAGGCTGGTTTCCCACCTGGATGCCCCGAGGCTGCCCCGTTTTGGTTTTAGGAACCCAGACCTGGGGGAATTAGTCGCTTCGGCATTGGCTCCTTCTGCACTCCCTGGTCCTTCCCCTGTGGTTCTAACTGCACTTTCCCCCGTGTCTGGCTCCAAAGCGTCTGAGGGTTTCGGCCTCAGCACGGGATTTAGTTGGTAATGAGACTCGGGCTGCCTTGGGGGCTGCCCAATCCGGGTTGGGAACGGAGGCATATGAGCCGGTTCCTCCTGCCGAGGCTTCTGGGTCCCACCAGCAGACCTCCTTCTGTCTGCCTTTCCCCTGGACTCTGCCTTTTCTTCAGGGGGTAGAGGGTTTGGAGGACGGCTCTGCCCTGGGTCCCGACGTGGGGAATCCTGGGGCTGGGGAGGAGTCAACCTGGGGGCCTTGGGCCCCCTTTGACCCCGCTTGGGTGCTTTTGCCTTCCTTGTGGGACTTATTGTTGCAGGGGGAGGGGTTTTCTTACCCTCCCCTTCCCTGTATGAGTATGATTTGGGTTTGGCTCCTCCCTGGGTTCGGTTCCGGGCTCCTTTGGGTACCTCGGCTCCGTCTTTCCAGAGGTTTTCTACTTCCTGTATCTCCGCGAAGGTGGCTCGGGAAGCTCTTGCTGCATACCTCTTGCGAGACCCGGGTTATGCCTCTGCGATGGATCCATCCTCGTTTGAGTTCGATTCTTCTTCCCATTTTTGGGTGCGTTTGGAGGTTCCGGAGTCTTCCTGGCTGGCAGACTGCCCTTTCTTTTCGTTGGGGGCATGGCATGGGTTCTGTCAGACCCGCATGCTTGATTGGCGGGAAACTTCTACTTTTATGCAGGTTTACCTGGGGAGCAAGTTTGAACACCTTAATGCGTGTTTATTCGCTCCCGTGCTTTCTCGGGATGTTGGCCTTATCCAGCTTCACGTGCAGGTTCCTTTTCTTTTGGCTTCGTTGGTTGAAGAGGATTTGCGCGCCCGTGGGCATTTGGCTTCGGTTTTACATTTCTTTTACCTTCTTGAGCTGTCTTCGGCTTGGCTTGAGGAGGATGTGGGAGCTTTGAGTGAAGGGCCTTCGTCTGGGGCGCTGACTTTGGCAGCTAGGGCGTCGGCTGCACTGTTGAAGCTCTTTGCGCCCATCCTGAAGGAAGCGGTGTCTCTGTTTTTTGCTTCTCGCCTCGCGTACCGCCAGGCTGTGCTTGCCCTCTCTTTGGAATCCACTTGGACCCTGGCTCTTAGGTTCTCATCTCCGTTTTGTCCATTGCTGTTTGCAGAGACTGCGGTCTCTCAGTTTCTGCAAGCGGCTCGTCTAGTTGTCGTCCTATGGCAGACTTGTTGATTCTCCGAGGCGGTCGTTCTCAGCAGTTTCGGAGGGGTCGTGCCAGGGTTCCGGGTTCCGCTGGTCGAGGTGGGCCATTGGTGCCAGTTTCTGAGCCAATGTTCCCTTCGGGGCCAGCGTCATCTGGTCGGCGCGGTGATCACGCTGTTCGACGTTTGGGTTCTCGTAAGGGGCGTTGGCCCTTTCGCAGTTCGCCCCGTTGACAGGGCGATGGGGGTGGGGGGAGACTCACTCTGTTTGCCCATTCTTGTCCCACGATTTGTGGGCCTTTTCAATCGTGTCATCCGGCCTGCGGTGGCGTTGGGCGACTCGTCCTCCTTTGGGGGTTTGGGGCTAACAGGGCAGGTTTCTTCTCCTGCGCTTCGTCAAGTCGTCTTGGAGTGGGTGCGCTTGGGCGTGGTCAAAACGACTCCGTCCCTCAGGTGGGTTTCCTGTCTGTTTCCAGTGCTGAAACGGGACTGTGCAGATCTGAAGTTCATTCTGGACTTGTCCCATCTGAACCCCTGGATTCCTTGCCCCCTCCTTTCGAATGTCTCGGGTCTGGCTTCTGTTGGAGCCATGTGCCTGGATGGTGTCCCTGGACCTCAAGTACGCTTATTGGCACGTTCCTATTCATCCAGGATTCAGGGACTGGTTAGGTTTCGTGGTGGGGCATCACACTTACCGCTTTCGCTGCATACCTTTTGGTTTGAATCTGGCACCTCGCGTTTTCACGCGTCTGACCCGGGTTGTGGTGACCCGTCTGCATCTTCTAGGAATTCGGGTTTTGGCCTACCTCGACGACTGGCTGGTGTGGGCTCCCAGTCAGTCAGCTTGTTTGCTCGCAAGGGATATGGTTCTATCCCAGCTCACCAGGTTCAGGTTCCTGGTGAACTGGAGGAAGTCCCATCTGGTTCCATCCCAGGTTTGGACCTGGCTCGGTCTTGTTTGGGATTCTCAGACCGCTTCCTTGTCTCTCCCTCCAGAGACATGCCTGCGGCTGCAGGCTTGCCGTCAGCTGTTTCTGAGGGGATCCCGGGTCACTCGGCGGTTGCTCGAGTGGTTGTGCGGGAGTCTGAACTTCGCCATGCTAGCCTGCCCTTCCTTTCGAATGTCTCAGGTCTGGCTTCTGTTGGAGCCGTGTGCCTCGATGGTGTCCCTGGACCTCAAGGATGCTTATTGGCACGTTCCTATTCATCCGGGGTTCAGGGACTGGTTAGGTTTCGTGGTGGGGCATCACACTTACCGCTTTCGCTGCATACCTTTTGGTTTGAATCTGGCACCTCGCGTTTTCACGCGTCTGACCCGGGTTGTGGTGACCCGTCTGCATCTTCTAGGAATTCGGTTTTGGCCTACCTCGACGACTGGCTGGTGTGGGCTCCCAGTCAGTCAGCTTGTTTGCTCGTCAGGATTTTGGAAGTCGAACAGGGTCCTGGCCGCCCGTTATTTGGTGAACGTACCTGCTCCTCGGCGTTCTGGTGTTGCTTTGGGTAGCAGGTTGCAGCCAGTTGTCTCGACTTTGTGTTGAAGAGTTTGTGGCTGCCGCCTCCCGGGTAAGTCTCTATTTTCCTTCTCTTTGGGTATGTAGCTCCAGGGCGCCGTGGGGGCTCCCCACAGAAAACCAGCGTTGAATGTAATGAAACGCTATTTTCTGGGTGAGCCCCAGAGGCTCCCTGGTTACCCTCCCTCCCATCTGGTCGGCGGGGTTTTTTCGTGTTGGTTGAAGCCTAGTTTCCGAACTAAAGGCAGCCGGCGTGGTGAGGTCCAAGGCCCCCCCCCCCCTCTCCCTCACAGGGAGGGGAGGGCTGCGCGGACGACTGGCGCGGCAGTAAATTGTGATAATTGCTTGTTTGATTGTTTCCTTGAGATTGTAGGGAGTTTCTACCTCTCTGTTCGGTTTTTGTTTTTAGTTTCTTACCGTGTGGGGTTTGTTTTGTTATGCCTACCTTTCTGGGTGCCTAACCCGGTCAATGGCAGATAAGGAAAACCCCCAACCATAATGGGGTTTTCCAGGGCCATTGCTCCCTGAAACCTCTCTGAAGGGGCCAGGTTCTGGCGCTGGTCCCTAGTAGTCTGAACTCCATAGCTAATGTCCCGGTCTAACATAACATACATTTGCCCGATAAGCTACAGGGAGCCTCCGGGGCTCTCCCAGAAAATGGTGTTTCATTACATTCAACGCTGTTTTTTCTGTGGGGAGCCCCTTTGGCTTCCTGGAGCTATTGGTCTGATATTAGCTTATATTAGTCTGGGGCTTCAGTCAATGGAGTTCTGCCTACTAGAGACCATGACCCAGAATCTGGCCCCCCTCAGAGAGGTGCAGCAATGGCCTAAGGAAACCCGCCTGTGCTTGGGAGTATTCCATATCTGCCATCGACTGGGGTTAGGCACCCAGAAAGGTAGGTGTCCCAAAACAAACCCCACTTGGTAGGAAATTGCAAACCCAAGACCGAACAGAGAAATGGAACTCCCTTAAAAAAACAAGGAAACAAGCAAACGTCATCAGCCCACCGCGGCGGTTGTCTGCACAGCTCCCTCCCCCCACTCTGGGAGGTGGAGGGGGAACCTTGGACCCCCCATGCCAGCTGCCCACTCTCCAGTTTGTAGACTGAAGTGGTCTGGGGCAGTTGTTGACTCTGGCCTTAGTTTCCTGACAGGATTTGTGCCCTAGTGGTGTTGCCTGCTGTCAAGGATTTGGGAATAATGATGTCCGACGATCTAACGTTTAGGGAGCATAACCAAGCAAATATCGCATCAGCCAGAAAAATGATCGGATGGATTACGAGAACTTTCAAATCCAGGGATCCCATCACAATGGTTGTACTCTTCAAGTCACTTGTGTTGTCCCGTCTCGAATACTGCTCAGTACTCACTTCCCCCTTCAGAGCAGGAGAGATTGCTGAAATAGAGGGAATACAGAGAACATATACGGCACGCATAGACGAGATAAAACACCTAAATTATTGGGATCGTCTCAAAGCTCTCCAAATGTACTCTCTAGAAAGGAGACGAGAGAGATACCAAATAATATACACGTGGAAAATACTGGAGGGCCAGGTCCCAAATCTACACAGTAAAATAACAACGTACTGGAGTGAACGATATGGAAGAAAATGCAAGATTGAACCAGTGAAGAGCAGAGGTGCCATAGGCACAATCAGAGAACACTGTATAAACATCAGAGGTCCGCGGTTGTTCAACGTCCTCCCAGCGACTATAAGAAATATTGCCGGAACAACCGTGGACATCTTCAAGAGAAAACTGGACTGTTTCCTAAGAGAAGTCCAGGATCAGCCGGGCTGTGGTGGGTATGTGGCTCTGCGGGCCGCTCCAAGCAACAGCCTGGTGGATCAAACTCTCACAAGTCGAGCCTGGCCTCGGGCCGGGCTTGGGGAGTAGAAGAACTCCCAGAACCCCATCAACCAGGTATCAACCAGGTATGTGGTGAGGTGGTCAGGAGTAACGTAGTGTACTTGGGCTGCCTATGCTTAGGGCTGTCTATGCTTAGGCACTGCCTTCCCTAAGCGCCTTGTAAGTACTATCCTTGGGTTCTAGGGTTCTCTTCCTTGGGGCCTTTGGGACCTCACTCCCATAGGGGTTCCTGCTGCTTGGCATTTACCCTGCCCTTGGGGCCAACTGGGGTTACGTTGCATTTGTTTGGCTCTGGGTAGGGAGTATTGTTGTTGCTGGTTGGGGCACAAGGTGTTGCGCAGGTTGCCTACCTAGCGGCAGACATGTTCTCTGCTTCTCTGTTGTTGTTGTTGTGCTTTTGTGGGGCTTTTCTTTTCTTTTTCCTGCATGGAGGAGGTCTGCCTGGTTTTACTATTACCTAGGGTATTTTGGGTGGCCCTCCTCTAGGGCCCCCCCTTGTACACTTCACAGGGGTTCAGTTTAGCCCAGTTCCCTTTTTGTTGACATTATCATTTGGGCAGTTGCCTGGGATGCCTGTAGGGAGCACCCCTCTCATGGGCCCTGGAAAATCCCATCGGGGCTTGGTTAACCAATGGATGCATCCTCCGAGTCCCATCTCACTTTGTGCAAGTTTGAGGGTTGTTCGCTGCCCTTGTCTCAAGGTGACGATCACCTGTTTTGCCTCCGTCATGCTGCCTATTGGGTTGGTGACACCTTCGACCCAAAGTCTTGAGAGTCGTGTTCCTCGCTCAAGCTCCAGCTTTCCCATTCTTCTTCAGAAGTTCTTATGGTCAAGCAGCTTACGTGTTGCATAGTAGATATAGGTTGTTGCAATGCGCTAGGTTGGTTGCCCGCTCGGATGCCCCGGGGCTGCCCCATTTTGATTTTAGGGACCTGGACCTGGGGGAGTTGGTTGCTTTAACCTTGGTTCAGTCCGCGCCTTCAGGTCCTTCCTCGGTGGGCATGGTTCACCCTTCTCCTCCCGCCCCCATGCTGCCAGCTCCCAAACATCTGAGAGTTTCAGAGTCAGGGCAGGGTTTAGTTGGTTATGAGATTCGGTCAATTTTGGGGGCTGCCCTATCTGAGATGGAGACAGAAGCATTCGAGCCTGATCCTGCTGCCAAGGCTTCGGGGGTCCTTCCAGCAGACCCCTTTCTTTGCTGCTTTTCCCCTGGACTCTGCCTTTTTTTCTGGGGTGGAGGGCATGGAGGACGGCTCTGCCATAGGACCTGGTTTGGAGGCTCCCGGGGCTGGGAGAGGAGTCGGCCTATGGGTCTTGGACCCTCTTTGATCCCGCTTGGGTTTTGGTGCTCTCATCACGAGGTTTGTTGTTGCAAGGAGTGGGGTTTTTGTACCCACCTTCCTTGTATGAATTTGATTTGGGGTCAGCTCCTTCCAGGATTCGGTTCCAGGTTCCCTTGGGTTCCTCGGCTCCCTCTTTCTGGAGGATTTTTGCCGCCCGCATCCCACCTAAGGAGGTTCGGGAGGCTCTTGTGGCTTATCTCCCGCGAGACCCGGATTTTGCTTCTGTAATGGATCTGGCCTTGTTTGAGTTCGGTTCTTCTTCCCTGTATTGGGTGCGTTATGAGGTTCTGGAGTCTTTCTGGCTAGCAGACTGCCCTTTCCCGTGGCATGGGTTTTGTCGAACCCACACGCTTGAATGGCAGGAGGCTGCTACTGTTCTTCAGGTTTACTTGTGGGGGGGGGGGGGCAATTTTGAGTACCTCAGTGCATGCCTTTTCACTCCTGTGCTTCTTAGTGATGTTGGCCTTCTGCAACTGCACGCACAGGTTCCCACCCTTTTGGCTGCTTTGGTGGCTGAGGATTTTTGCCCCCGCGTGCATTTGGCTTAGGTCTTGTGCTTCTTTTCCCCTTCTTGAGTAATCCTCAAACTGGACTGCAGAGGACGTGGAGGCATTGCATGCCGGGTCTTCATCTGAGGTGCTGGCCTCAGTTGCCAGGGCGTCAGCTGCGCTGTTGAAGTTATTTGTGCCGAGACTCCAGGAGACAGTGTCTCTGTTATTTGCCTCATGCCTCGCGTGTCACCAGGCCATCCTTACTCTCTCCTTGAAATCCACTTGGGCCCCTGGCTCTTAGATTCTCGTCACCCTTCTGTCCATTGTTATTGCAGACGGGGCTGTTACTCAGTTTTTGCAAGTGGCCTCGGCTAATTGCTGTCCTTTTCTGTGGGGAGCCCCTACGGCTCCCTGGAGCTTATCGGGCTAATGTATGTTATGTTAGACCGGGACACTAGCTATGGAGTTCAGACCTACCAGGGACCAGCGCCAGAACCTGGCCCCTTCAGAGAGGTTTCAGGGAGCAATGGCCCTGGAAAACCCCATATGGTTTGGGGGTTTTCCTTATCTGCCATCGACCGGGGTTAGGCACCCAGAAAGGTAGGCGTAACAAAACAAACCCCACATGGTAGAAAACTACAACAAACCGAACAGAGAGGTAGAAAAACTCCCTACAATCACAAGGAAAACAATCAAACAATCACTTTACTGCCGCGCCGGTTGTCCGCGCAGCCCTCCCCTCCCCGGGAGGGGGAGGGGGGGGGCCCCGGACCTCACCGCGCCGGCTGCCGTCAGTTCGTAAGCTAGTGTCAACCGGGATACACGCTTCTCTGGCCTCAAATTCCTTGGCGGTGTTTGCCTCGTGTGGCGTTCTCTGCTGTTTTTGTGGTTTGCGGTGGCCAGGAGTATTTCATCAGTGCCGGGGCTGCATGAGTCTAGGGGTTCCCTTCCCTAGGCGCCCTGTGAGTACTGCCCTTGCGTGTCAGGGTTATCTTCTCTGGGGCGTTCGGGAACCGCTCCCGTAGGGGTTCTTGCTGCTCGGCATTTGCCTCGCCCTTGGGGCCAGCTGGGGCTTGGGGCCCTTGTTTGGCCTTGGGTAGGGAGTTGGTGTTGTGCTGGTTAGGGCGCCAAGGTGTTGCGCTGCCTGCCACCTACGCGGCGGCCGGTTCCTGTTGCCTCTGGGGACGGTGTACTTTTGCGGGGTTTTTCTTTTGTTTTATTTTCTTGCCTGGTGGGGGTCTGCATAGTGTGGCTATAGTTCCACTAGTAGTGTTTGGCAGCCCTCTGCTAGGCCCCCGTGCTTGTACACGTCCCGGGGGTTTTCAGTATTAATCTTTACCCTTGTTTTCGGGTTTCTTAACCGGTTAGCAACACCTTGCCCGGGCTTCCCGTAGTTGCTAACCTACGGGCCCTGGAAACCCCTGTCTGGGCTCGGGAGACCATTGCATGTGTCTTCCGGGTACCAACCCGTCTTGTACGGGATCGTTGGTTGCTGTGCCTTTGTCTCTAGGTGACAGTCGCCATTTACCTCCGTCATGCTGCCTGTTGGGTCCCTGACACCTTGACCCGGAGTCTTGCGAGAGTTTCTCTGCTTGTTCTCCAGTACTCCTGATGTTATTGCTATTCAGAGTACAGGCGGCATCCGTGTTGCAAGCTAGGTTAGGTTGCTGCAACATGCTAGGTTGGTTTCCCACTCGGATGCCCCGAGGCCGCCCCGTTTTGGTTCGGTGCTGTTCGCCCTCCTCCCTCCCTGTTCCCGGTTCCGGACTGTCTGCGGGTTTCGGGGTCGGGGCGGGGTTTAGTTGGGGCAGAGGCTCGGGCGGTTTTCGGGGGCTGCCCCATTCGGGTTGGGGGACGGAGGTTTTAGAGCCTGTTCCTCCAGCCAAGGCTTCTGGGGCTTACCAGCGGCCCGTTTCTTGCTGCCTTTCCCATGGACTCTTTCTTTTCTTTAAGGGCGGAGGGCTTGGAGGACGGCTCTGCCCCGGGGCCTCTGTTGCTGGTTCCCGGGGCTGTGGGGGATGCCTGCTAGCAGTTCTGGGGCGGTTTGCCCCTGCCGGGGTTTTTCTGCTTTTGGGCGGAGTTTTTAGCCCATCCAGTCTGCTTGCTTCCCACTTTTGCTGGCGTGTTTTGTCTCTTAGCGTCCAGCACAGCCCCTGCTGGCGGCCATTTTCGTCTGCCTGTTTCCCGACGTGGCCACCAGGGCGGCGTTGCGGTTTGTTTACATACGCCTGGGTGTGCGAGCGAGCGTCTGGGGTGAGTTTTTCACCCCTTTTTTCAGGGGGTTTCCTTTGGGTGTTTATTTCCACCGGGCTTCTGGGCCCATGGGTTTGGGCTCAGTGTTTCTGGCTGTTAGGCTTGCTCCCACACCTTGTCCCTCGGTTTTCGGTCTGTTCTGACTGTTTCCCAGAGGGTTCTGTAGGGGGGCTGCGCTTGCCTTTTGTGGTGTTCTCCGCCGGCAATTGTGGTGGTTTGGCTTCCCCCTGGTTCGATTCTGGGTTCCTTTGGGTTCTTTGGTTTCGTTCCAGAGGTTTCTTCCTCTTGGGCCCCCCTTTTTGTGGGTTCAGGGGGCTTTGTTTCCTCATGTGACCTGGTTCTGCCTTCTGGGGTTCCGGGGTCTTCCTGGCTTGCAGACTGCTCTTTTTGGGTCTAGGCACATGTTGTTGTGCTGGGCCTTTGGGGTTTTGCTGTCGAGGTGGGCCTTTTGATGCAGTTTAGTGCCTTCTTTGCCTAGCCGGTGTGGTGCTCTGCCCACTGGTCGGCAACTTGTACTTTACATTTACATTGTATGTACTCGCCTCGTTGTGCTTGCGGGGGTTGAGCTTTAGCTCTTTGGTCCCACCTCTCAACCGTCGTTCGACAGGTGTACAGGTTCCTGAGCCTGTTGGGCTCTATCATCCCTACACTATAACTGTGTAGGGAGTCAGCCTCCGCCACATTGCTTCCTAATGCCTGGGTGTATGCTTGTGCATGTGTACGCTGTGTGTGTGTGTGCATGCATTGTATACATGTCATATCTTGTTTGTGTATATGTATATGCATAATGTGTATGTGTACTTTTATTTATATATTTTTTTTTTTTTTTTCTCTGTTGGCGGGGTGCTGGGGGAGCAGCTTGCTCTATTGCCTCTCGCATGGTCCTGCTGTTGGGCGCTTTGCGTCGTCTTCCGGCCTCTGGTGGCATCGGTGACGGCTTCTCCCCTTTTGGGGGGTTCAGAGCTGGCGGGGGGGGCTTCTTCCCCTGCGTTTCGTCGTGTCATCTTCGTGGGTACGTTGGACGTGGTCGGTCCGTCCCTTCCTTCTGGGGTCCGGCTTCTGTTGGGGGCCGGGTGCCTGGATGGTGGCCCTGGACCTCCAGGTCACCTCTTGGCGCGTTCCTCCCAGGTTTTCTGGGTCTGGCACGGTTGGTGGTGGGGCTTCCGGCTGGCTGCTTTTGTTGCCTGCCCTATTTTGTGCTGAGCACTTTGAAATTTTGCATCTTTCCCGGATCTTGGTTTCCCTGTCTGTCTGAGATTCGGTGTATGGCCTACCTCGACGTCTGGCTGGTGTGGGCTCCCAGTCAGTCCGCATGTCTGCTCGCCAGGGGTGTGGTTCCTTCCAGATCGCCGGGTTTGGTGTCCTGGTGATCGGGAGGTTTTTCCATATGTTTCCATCCCGGGTTCGGGCCTGGTCCTTGTTTAGGGCTATTGGGCCACTCATTCTTTCCCTCCAGACGTGTTCCTGCAGCTGTGGTCCCGCCTTCGGCGGTGCATGAGACGGTCTCGGGTTGCTCAGCGGTTGCTTGAGCGGTTGTGCGGGAGTCTGAACTTCGCCGTGCTAGTCTACCCGCCGGGTCGGGTTTGGCTGCGGCGTCTGTTTTGGTTCCTTCGGGGATTTCCTTTCCGCCTCTCTCGCGATCGTTGGGTTCTCCCTCCGGGGGTCTTTTGTCGGTTGCTGCGTCACCGGCTTCCTCTTCGGGGTTTTTCAGGGTTCGGTGCCTTGGCACCTTCCCGAGCCCTCGCTCGTTGTGTTCACGGACGCGTCGTCTCTTGGCTGGGGCTTTGTGACCAGTGCTCACCAGGCAGGCCAGGGACGGTGGGGTTCGTCCTTCCATCGGGCTCACAGCACGGTTCGGGAGTTCGCAGCTGTCTGGTTCGCGCTTCGGAGGATTCGGGTCGCTCGGGGATCGCCCTTTACCTCCGTTTGGACTGTACTCCAGTGGTTCCTTGCCTGAACCGCGGGGGTTCTCTTCAGTCCTTAGCTCTTGGGATTGGTCCCTGCGAGTGGCTCGTCTGCTGGATTCCCGGGGTTTGGCTCTCCGTGTGGTTCACGTCCGGGGAGTGTCCAACGTTCTGGCGGACGGTCTGTCTCGCTCCCCTCTCCACGGGGTGGACGGTCGACGACGACTCGTTCGTTGGATCTGCCAGACGTACGGTCTCCCAGATGTGGACCTCTTCGCGTCGGTGTGGTCTCGGCGTCTCCCGATGTGACGCCTTCCCCGACTGCGCAGCGTTCGCGGTGGATGCCTTTCGGCGGGACTGGTCTAAAGGGGGTTCCCTGTACCTCTTCCCTCCGGTCCAGCTGTTGCTTCGGGTTCTGGTTCGTTTGGAGACATTCCCAGGGAGAGTACTCCTTGTGGCCCATTGGTGGCCGGCCCGGCTTTGGTTTCCGGTGCTGTTGACTCGGTGCCCGAACCCGGGACGTTTACCGCGGCTCCGCCTCTTTCAGCAGGTCGGTCCGCTCTGGTACGGGGCTGGTTCGACCTTCTCCTCTGCTCTTCGCGTCTGGGGTTTTTGACGCGGGTGTATCACCAATTCTATGGTGATCAGGTGGCTTCGTTGATGGTGTCCCACCTGAGAGCTTCGTTTCGGCGACAGTATGGATTTCCTGGCGTTCTTTTCGCCATTTTCTGGCTCTTTGTAGGTTGTCTTTCTTTCGGATCAGGTTTTGTCCTTTCTTTCTTGGCTTGTTCAGGACGGTCGATTGATGCCTGATACTGTCGCCTCGTCTCGTGCGGCGCTGGCGGAGCTGCTCGAGCTAGCTTTCGGGGTCGACGTTACATCCGCCCCGTTTAGTAAGCTTTCCTGTGCTATGTTTCACCTCCGGCCTGCTCATGCGCCTCCTGAGCCGTCCTGGTCCTTGGACCGGGTGCTCTTCTATCTTTCCTCTCCTCGGTTTGTGGTGGCCCCTTCGGTTCCTGATTATTTTTCCCAGGCTTTGTTTTTGTTGGCGTTGGCCTCTGGGGGCCGGGTAGGGGAGCTTCATGCCCTCCTCCGGCGCAGGGGTTTCTGCTCTTTTGGTCCTGGGGGTAGGTTTGTCCGTTTGCAGCCTTCGCCTTCTTTTCTGGCGAAGAACGAGACGGCTGCTTTCCGGAGGGGTCCGTGGGTCATTGATGCTTGGTTGGTTCGGCCGGGGGTGCATCATGTGTTGTCCAGTTGCGGCACTTCGCCGTTGCTTGCGCGCTTCGGCCGGTATGGCTGGGGATGCGCTTTGGGTTGATCCAGTTTCCCTCGTTCCCTGTTCCAGGGTTCGGGTCTCCCAGGTTGTCTGCAGGGTTATTAAATCTAGCCAGCCTGCGGTCTATCCTCGTGCCCATGCCGTTAGGAAGTTTGCGGCTTTGGCTGCTGTGTTGGTAATATGTCTTGGGCACATATTCGGGCGCGTGGTTTTTGGAATCGAACAGGGTCCTGGCCGCCCGTTATTTGGTGAACGTCCGTGCTCCTCGGCGTTCTTGTGTTGCTTTGGGTCGCAGGTTGCAGCCAGTTGTCTCGACTTCGCGTTGAGGAGTTTGTGGCCGCCGCCTCCCGGGTACGTCCCCTTTTTTCCTTCTCTTTGGGTAATTAGCTCCAGGGAGCCGTAGGGGCTCCCCACAGAAAACCAGCGTTGAATGTAATGAAACGCCATTTTCTGGGTGAGCCCGGAGGCTCCCTGGCTACCCTCCCTCCCGTCCGGTCGGCGGATTTTTCGCGTTGGTTGAAGCCTAGTTTCCGAACTGACGGCAGCCGGCGCGGTGAGGTCCGGGGCCCCCCCCTCCCCCTCCCGGGGAGGGGAGGGCTGCGCGGACAACCGGCGCGGCAGTAAAGTGATTGTTTGATTGTTTTCCTTGTGATTGTAGGGAGTTTTTCTACCTCTCTGTTCGGTTTGTTGTAGTTTTCTACCATGTGGGGTTTGTTTTGTTACGCCTACCTTTCTGGGTGCCTAACCCGGTCGATGGCAGATAAGGAAAACCCCCAACCATATGGGGTTTTCCAGGGCCATTGCTCCCTGAAACCTCTCTGAAGGGGCCAGGTTCTGGCGCTGGTCCCTGGTAGGTCTGAACTCCATAGCTAGTGTCCCGGTCTAACATAACATACATTAGCCCGATAAGCTCCAGGGAGCCTCCGGGGCTCACCCAGAAAATGGCGTTTCATTACATTCAACGCTGGTTTTTCATTTTCAAATTAACGTCCATATTCAGCCATATGGGCAAAACGGCCAAAAACAACATTCTTTTTAAGAGGACAGGATGGCCAGGAAGCCTATGGGCTCACCCAGAAAATGGTGTTCATTAATTCAATGCTGTTTTCTGCGGGAACCCCTATGGCTCCCTGGAGCTATTACCCAAAGAGATGGAAAATAGGGTTATCCTGGAGGTGGGCTGGCACTAACTCCTCAACACGAAGTCGAGACAAACTGGCTGCAATCTGCAACCCAAAGCAACACAAGAACACCAGACAGGTACGTTCACCAAATAACGGGTGGCCAGGACTCTGTTCGACCTCCAATATCCTCGCGCCCAAATATGAGCCCAAGGCATGTTACCAAACATGGCAGCCAAAGCTGCAAACTTCCGAACATCATGGACGCGATGATAGACTGCAGGCTGGTTAGACTTAATAACCCTGCGGACAACCTGGGAGACTCGAGCCTTGGAACAGGAACAAGGGAAACTGGATCAACCCAAAGCGCATCTCCAGCCACCAACACCGAAGTGCGCAGGCAATGGCGAAGAGCCACAACCGACCACAACACATGATGCACCCTCGGCCGAACCATCCAAGCATATATGACCCAAGGATCTCTCCAGAAAGCAGCCGTCTTGTTCTTCGTCAGAAAAGATGGAGAAGGCTCCAAAGCTACGCCCATTACCAAGAAAGCAGAAACCCCTGCGCTGTAGGAGAGCAGAAAGCTCCCTGACCGACCCCCAGAGGCCAATGCCAACAAAAACAGGGCCTTGGAAAAACAATCTTGAACTGAAGGTGCCACCACAAACCAAGGAGATGAATGATAAGAGAGCACCCTGTCCAAGGACCAGGGCAGCTCAGGCGGCGCATGAGCAGGCCGGAGGTGAATCATAGCACGAGAAAACTTACAGAACGGGGAGGATGTGATGTCCACCCCGAACACAAGCTGGAGCTGCTCCGCCAGCGCCGCACGATACGAGGCAACAGTATTAGGTATCAAACGACGGTCCTGAGAAAGACAAGAAAGAAAGGACAAGACAACCTGATCCAAAAGAGAAGACAACTTACGAAGAGCAAGAATATGGTGAAAGAACGGCAGGAAAATTATACTATTGCCGAGACGAAGCTCTCAGGTGGGATAGCATCAACGAAGCCACCTGATCACCATAGAAATGGTGATACACTCGTGGCCAGAGGAGAAGGTCAAACCAGCCCCATTCCAGACCGGTCCGACCTGCTGAAAGAGGTGGAGTCGCGGGAAACGTCCCGGGTTCGGACAACGAGCAAGCAGCGCCGGAAACCAAGGCTGGGCTGGCCACCAAGGGGCCACAAGGACTATTCTCCCTGGGAAGGTCTCCAACCAAGCCAGAACCCGAAACAACAACTGGACCGGGGAAAAGAGGTACAGGTAACCTCACCTTGACCAGTCCTGCCGAAAGACATCCACTGCGAACGCCTCGCAGTCGGGGAAGGGTATTACATAGATTAGGAGATACCGAGACTACGCCAGTGCAAAGTCCACGTCCAGGAGCCCATACGTCTGGCAAATCCAACAAAACGAGGCGTCGTTGACCATCCATTCCGTGGACAGGGTAATGAAGTGAAAGGCCGTCCGCCAGGACGTTGGACACTCCCCGGATATGAAACGCACGGAGAACCAAACCCAGAGAATTCAAATCGCCACTCGCATTTGAACACAGCACAAGCATAAACCTATCTTTCATAGGCTTGTGTCTGGGCAAGGATTTTTCCTCCTTGGTAATGTATGTCCTCTAGGCAATCTTTTCCAGAACAGTCCTGTTTCGTCACAATTAAACACTTGTTGCGGTAGGTATCCCTCAGCCTCTGCAAACTCTTTAAATTCTTCAATAAATCGTTCAACGGCTGGTTTGTCTGAGCTGGCTGCCTCCCCATGCCTCGCAACACTATGGATACCACTTCTTTTTCTAAATTTTTCAAACCATCCCCTGCTTGCTTAAACTCTTTCGTATCTGCATCATTAGTTCCAGAGGTTTTCTTTACAAGGTCTTCGTGCAATACCCTGGCTTTCTCACAAATGATGGCCTCCGAAACACTATCACCCTTTAACTCCTTGTCGTTATCAAATGGGATAGTCAGTGGGTGTGAGGCACTGGTAACTGAAGGGCGGAGGGGCAACGATCGCCGTACCACCGTGCGCTAGGTCGGCCTGTACGCGTATCAACAAACTCATGTTCCGAGGTAACCCTCGCCTTCCGAGGCACATTTTCCGAGCAAATCCTGTCATATTCCGAAAAACTCGTATTTCGAGGTACCACTGTACAACATGTTAGCATGAAAAAACTAAATAAATAAAGTGAGATACAATGAAAATAAATCAACAAAGTTATTCATATGCAGCAACTCAACTAAAAATAGCAACTTCTCCAGGCCACTACAGCTATACCACAAGAGGTAGAGACTTTTTATTTGGATTTTTGTGCTTCTGAAGGCTAAATAACAATGTCACAAGAAAAAATAATTTTTCAAAACAACTTTTTTCTTGGGTACCCTGGGGGTGTCAGCTATTTAACAGTTAGCTGTTTAAGGGTTAAGGGGCAGGTCAGGGTGACACACAAACACTGGTATAATTTTCTTGTATATCACTGCACAATGATGAATGAATCACATACTTGTAATCTGGCACACTGTGAGCTCGATGAACTCAAAACATGACATAGATAAATCAAGCTTTGTTCAGGTCTTAGACCTACTCAAAATAATTGAGCACACTGTATCATGATAAGTATCAATTAATTTTATGTGCTTTCTGCACCTATTAATAATATTAATGTATCAAGACCTGTAATTTGCATAAAATAGACATATTTTAGTTATATAAGGTTTTAATATGAGTATTCACTTGAGTATTTCATCACCATAACTACATGTGTATTATTGTTTTGTCCGGTGTGTGAAATTGTAGATGGTACTCTTGCCTATCTAAGGAAACTGCAGTTAGTGCAGATTTTTGGTACAAAATTATATGTCCAGTTTATATATGAAAGTAAAATTTTCCAGAAAATAAGAATTTTCCTTCAAAGTCAAACACATGACTTACTGGCCTGAACTTGATGTGACATAAATTATATACATTTTACAAAACCAAAATAGTTGGTTTCTAAGGAAACAAAGTTATGTGATGTGCTAAGTATAATAAAAGGAGTGACTGCACCACAGATGGTCTATACATGTTATTGTTCCATTATTATTCACACAGCTGAAGGCTAAAGTGGCACTCTATATACGCTTTGTTCCTCGTTAAAAACTTAAATTTCACAGGAACCAGCTTTACCAATCGAAGGGTTTTGTATATTTTTAAGACCATTTTGGCTAACAGATATCTTTGCTTTTAGGCATTTTGAACCACTATTGGATTTAGTTAAAATTTCTTGCAGATACTGGGCAGCCCAAAAAGTGTCTTCGAATCGCAAAGAATGATATGGCAGCTGATAAAGTTTGCAGTATGTGCAGGGTTCAACAATTTTGTTGTCTAGACTGCACAATGCTTTGTTATGTTTATATCTTTTTAGGTTAATATAATTACTGGGTTGCACTTAATGCTTGCTTAATATTTACGTTTCTTCTCTGCCCAGCAAATTTCGACCTAGTGGTGTCATAATTCAAACTTAGTTGTATCTATGTGATAGGGAAGATCAGTATTGCAATTTTGCATCTCTTTGCCAGATTTGTTGCTATTTGAAGTGACTAAGTGTGTTAATTTGCATGTCCTAATTAACCTAATTTTCCTGTCCTCATGTTTTATTTCTATACAAATCTAACCTCGTGGCACTTTTTAAAATCATTAATTGTTCATCCTGCCTTAAAGTGCACCAACCAGTTTATTAAACTGTACTAAAGATGTTTTGAAAATTCCTGCAAGTACCTAAATACAATATAAATCTATTAAATTTTCTTTCCAAAGTGACATTTTAAATATGTGTAAATCCTTAGCCAACTTACATGCTTATACATTTTTTCTGTGGAGAGCCCCTTCGGTTCCCCAGAGCTATACTAAGCTGATGTGTATATATTAGATCGTGGCAACAGTCAATTGAAGGAGTTCTAGCCTACTGGGGACCAGAGCCAGAACCTGGCCCCCTCAAGAGAGGCACGAGGAGCAATGGCCTAAGACACCCCCCATGTAATTGGAAGCAGTCTTTGTCTGCCATTTACCAGGTCAGGCACCCAGAAAGGTAGGAATTCCAAAACAACTACTGCTGATCAAATAATTTGCAAACCGAAATCCGAACTAGAAACAGAACTCCCCAATCAAAACCAAGTAAACAAGTAGGACGTCACCACAAATGCCACGCATCCGTCTGCAAAACCCCCACTCCCGTCCCCGGAAAGGGGATGGGGGGTTCCCAGACCTACATGCCGGCAACTCTCCTCAGTTCAAGAGACTGTTGTATTGGTGACGGTCGATTGCTCTGGCTCCAGTCTTTGCGCAGTGCTGCAATGCGATATTGTTGCTCTATTTTGGTGGTGTGTGAGCCAGATGTAACACAAGGGTACTGGGGCTGCATGCACCTAGGGCCGCCTTCCCTAGGTGCCCTGTAAGTACTGCCTTTGCGGCCTCAGGGTTATCTTCCATGAGCCGTTCAAGAGCAGCTACCTCCGAGTGGTTCTGTTGCTGCTCGGTGATTGCCTGCCCTTGGGGGTTCAGCTGGGGTGGTTCTTACTACTGCTTTTCCCTTGGGTTAGGAGGTAATTTCGTTGCTGGCTGGGGCACGAGGTACTGTGCAGCTGTCTGATATACACATAGCGACAGGTTCTGTTCTCCTGGAGACGTGCTTTTGCAGGGTTTTTCTTTTGTTTTTGTGACGTTTTGCCTGGCGGGGTCTGCCAGTTGTGGCGGTAGGACCACTGTAGGTTTTGGTGGCCCTCCACTAGGTCCCGTGCTTGCACACGTTGCAGGGGTTCAGCTTTTAGATTGTTTGCTTAGTAGCTCTGGGAACCGGTTAGCAGTACCTCGCCTGGGGTTCCCTTAGCAGTCAGCCTAAGGGCTCTGGAAACCCCCATTGGGGCTCAGTGGTCCAATGTAGAGACCTCTGAGTCCCACCTCGCTTGTGTGAGTTTGAAGGTTGCTCTGTCCCCCTGTTTTGGGGTGACACTTGCTCTCTGCCTCTGCCTTGCTGCTTTTTGGGTGTCAGTGACACCTATGATCCAGAGTCCTGTGAGTGGTGTTCTTTGCTTGTACTCCATTCACCCAGTCCACCGAGACTGATGTTTGGGTGCAGGCAGCTTTAGCGTTGCATGCAAGGTTTAAATTGCAGCAACGTGCGAGGTTGGTTGCCTTTCTGAATGCCCCGCTGAATTATACTGGTAGTGAGACTCGGTGGCTTCGGGGATTGCCCCTTCTGGATCGGCGGCGGAGGCAGCATTTGAGCCTGGTCCTCCTGCCGGAGCTTTTGGGCCACGCCAGTGGGCCCCTTCATCCCTGCTTTTCCGGTGGACTCTGCTTTTTCTCCAAAGGCAGAGGGTTTGGAAGACGGCTCGGTCCGGGTCCTGATGTGGAGGATTCTGGGGCTGGGGAGGAGTTGACTTGGGGGAGCTTGGCCCTACTTGTCCCTGCTTGGGTGTTTGGTACCTCGTGGTGGGGGCTTGTTGTTACAGGGGTAGGGGTTTTCCTTTCCCCCTCCCTGTACGATTTTGTTATGAGTTCAACTCCTCCCTGGGTTTGGTTCCGAGTTCCCTTGGGTTCTTTGCTTCCCTCCTTCTGGATTTATGGCTTCCCTGCATCCCACTGAGGAAGGTGGGAGGTCCCTTGTGGCTTACTTCCTGCGAGACCCAGATTACACCTCGATAATGAAGCCTTCTTTTTAAGTTTGACTCCTCTTTTTCTTTATTGGGTGCGTTATAAGGTGCCGGAGTCTTCCTGGCTGGCAGACTGCTTTTTTCTTCTTCGGATGACCACTCTGTATCAGGTCCAGCTGCTTTTGGTGCCGAGTGCCTGGATGGTGTCTCTGGACCTCTGGGACGTGTATTGGTTTAATAATTTTATTGTACACGTCATGATTCATCCGGGGTTCAGTGACCGACTCAGTTTTGCCGTGGGGCGATAAGCTTACCGCTTTCGTTGCTTTCCATGCGGCTTGAATCTGGCACTTCGAGTGTTCACATGCCTTACCGGGTCATGGTGACCTGTTTGCTTCTATCAGGGGTTCGGGTTCTGTCTTACCTCGACGATTGACTGGTGTGGGCTCCCAGCCAGTCCTCATGTCTGCTCACCAGGCATATGGCTCTTTCCCAGCTTGCCGGGTTCAGGTTCATGGTGAACCGGAGGAAGTACCTTTTGGTCCCCTCTCAGGTTCGGACTTGGCTGGGTCTTGTGTGGTACTCTCGGACCGCTTCCTTTTTTCTCCCTCCTGTGACGCTATTGCGGCTGCGGTCCCGCCTCCAGCTGTTTTTGAAGGGCACCCGGGTCACACGTTGGTTGTTTGAGCCCCTGCGCGGGAGCCTGAACTTCACCGTGCTGGTCTACCCATCGGGATGGATCTGGCTTCGGCGGATGTTCTGGTTTCTTTGGGGTCGTCTCTTCCGCCGCTCTAGTGATCGATGGGTTTGGATCCTAGGAGCCTTGCGTCGGCTGCTGTGTCACCGGCTTCCTCTGCGGGTTTTTTGGGGTTCTGAGCCATGGCGCCTCCCCGAGCTCTCGTTCGATGTGTTCACGGATGCCTCATCTCTCGGCTGGGGTTTTGTGACAAGTGCTCACCAGACCTGCCAGGGTCGATGGGGTCCGTCCTTCTGTCGAGCTCACAGCACAGCGCGGGAGTTTGTGGCGGTGTGGCATTCGCTTCAGAGGATTTGGGTCGCTCGAGGAGCAACGATCCGGCTTGATTTGAACTGCTTCCTGGTGGTTCATTGCTAGATCCGCGGGTGTTCAATGCGGTCCTTGGTTCTTTGGGACTGGTCGCTTTGGGTGACTCGTCTGCTGAGTTCTCGGGGCTTGGCTCTCCAGGCGGTTCATGTTCAGGGGGTGTCAAATGTCCTGGCAGACAGCCTGTCTTGGTTTATTCCCCTTTCCATGGAATGGACGGTCAAGGTTGACTCATTCAGTTGGTTCTGCCGGACATACAGGCACCCAGAGGTGGATCTATTCACATCGGCGTGGTCGAGGCGTCTTCCAGTTTATGTGGTTCCATTTCCAGACTGCGAGGCCATCGGGTCGATGCCTTTCGGCTAGACTGGTTGAGGCGGAGTTACTTGTACCTCTTCCCTCTGGTCCAGTTGTTGCTTTGAATCCTCGGTTGGAGACTTACAAAGGGAGAGTAGTCCTGTTGGCTCCTTGGTGGCTGGGCCAGCCTTGGTCTCAGGCGCTTCTTGCTCGATGTCCAAACCCGAGGTTCTTCCCGCGGCTCCGGCTCTTTCAGCAGATCGATCTGGTCCGATACGTGGCTGGTTCGATCTTCTCCTCCGCTCTTTGCGTCTGGTCTTTTTGACGTGGGTGTATCACCATTTGTATGGAGATCAGGTGGCTTAGTTGATGGTGTCCCACCTGTGAGTTTCTTCTAGATGGCAGTATGAAATTTCCTGGCGGTCCTTCAGCAAAATTTTGTCTCTTCATAGGTTGATTGGGTTGTTTTGTCCTTTCTCTCTTAGTTGTTTCAGGATCGTCATCTTGTGCCAAATACTGTCGCCTCGTTTTGTGTGGCATTGGCGGAGCCGCTGCAGCTTGCTTTCAGGGTGGATGTCACTTCTGCTCCGTTCCGCAAGCTTTCTCAGGCTTTGTTTCACCTCCGGCCTGCTCATGCGCCGCCTGTGACGTCCTGGTCGTTGGACCGGGTGCTCTCTTTTCTCTCTCCTCCTCGGTTTGTGGTGGCCCCCCTCGGTTCAGGATTGTTTCTCTAAGGCTCTTTTCTTGTTGGCATTGGCCTCCGGGGATCGGGTCGGGGAGCTTCATGCTCTCCTCCGACGTAGGGGGTTTCTGCTTTTTCGGTCCTGGTGGTCGTTTCATTCGTTTGCTGCCTTCTCCTCCTTTTCTGGTGAAGAATCGGCCTGCTGCTTTCCGAAGGGTCCTTGGTTGTTGATGCTCGGTTGGTTCGGCCAGGGATGCATCATGTTTTGTGTCAAGTTGTGGCTCTTTGCCGTTACTTGCACCCCACGGTCTTCGTGGCAGGGACACACTTTGGGTTGACCCGGTTTCCCTTCTTCCCTTTTCCATGGCTTGGGTCTCCCAGGTCATCTACAGGATTATTCGTCCAGCTAGCCTGTGGTCTATCCCAGTGCCCACAATGTTTGTCGCGGCTTTGGCTGCTGTTTTGGTAATATGTCCTGGGGCTGACATTCAGGCATGGGGCTTTTGTGGGTCGATCAGGTTCCTGGCTGCACGGTGTCTTGTTAATGTTCCTGGGCCTTCTTGGGCATGTGTAGCCTTGGGTTGTAAGTTGCAGCCATTTGTCTCAACTTCGAGTTGAGGAGTGAGTGACGACTGCCTCCCAGGTAAGTCCCTCTTTTTCTCTGTCTTTGGTTAGGTAGCTCCAGGGAGCCATAGGGGCTCTCCACAGAAAACCAGGATTGAATGTAATGAAATGCCATTTTCTGGGTGACACCCGGAGGCTCCCCGGCATCCCTCCCTCCCTTCCTCCGGTCGGCATTTTTTCGCATTTTTCATACTCAGCCTTTGAACTGAGGAGAGTTGCCGGCATGGAGATCTGGGACTCCCCCATCCCCCTCCCATGTTGAGCAGACAGATGCGCGGCATTTGTGGTGACGTCATACGTCACCACAGAATACGTCGACGCAGAATAGAACCAGTGAAGAGCAGAGGTGCCATGGGCACAATCAGAGAACACTGCATGAACATCAGAGGTCCACGGTTGTTCAACGTCCGACCAGCAAGCATCAGAAATATACAGGAACAACCGTGGACATCTTCAAGAGGAAACTAGATTGTTTCCTTCAAGGAGTGCCGGATCAACTGGGCTGTGGCGGGTATGTGGGCCTGCGGGCCGCTCCGCAGGCCCGCAGGCCCACATACCCGCCACAGACAAGTCAAGTCTGGCCTCGGGCCGGGCTTGGGGAGTAGAAGAACTCCCAGAACCCCATCAACCAGTTATCAACCAGGTCATACTTGTTTCCTTGGTTTTGATTGGGGAGTTCTGTTGCTAGTTTGACTTTCGGTTTGCAAATTTTTTGATCAGCAGTAGTTTGTTTTGGAATTCCTACCTTTCTGGGTGCCTGACCTGGTAGATGGCAGACAAAGACTGCTTTCAATTACACGAGGGTGTCTTTAGGCCATTGCTCCTTGTGCCTCTCTTGAGGGGGCCAGGTTCTTGCTCTGGTCCCCAGTAGCCCTAGAACCCCTTCGATTGACTGTTGTCACGGTCTAATATATACACATCAGCCCAGTATAGCTCTGGGGAGCCTCCGGGTCTTTCCCAGAAAATGGCATTTCATTACATGCAACGCTGGTTTTTTGTTAAAATATAGATATGTCATTGACAAATTTAAACAGTAACTGTACACTATATAATAAAACCAATACTTGCCCTTCTTTAATATCTAAAGGGTTTTGAAAGGCATGTCTTAATGCAGCAAAATGTTATGGGTAAATTGATAATGTTTTATGAATAGGCAAGTTTATTCTTGCAATAGCTTAAGGAATTTGAATAATTATGTCATACACTTGTCATAGTTGTAACATAAGATTGGCTTCTAAGAGCAACGTATTTTGTTTGTTGATAGCAGGTGCCTTAAACAGACTGCATAAAACCTACTGATCATGTATGCATTTGATGGAAGAGAACAAAAAATAACCTAATAATCATCTATACTATAACAGTTGATGCATTTTTCTAGACATTTATTCTTTTCACGTTACATAAAAGAAACTGCAAATGTGTATTTTTTTCCTAACAATTATAATTCTTTACAGTTCTGCCAAGCGGACTACATCATTTCCCGTGCGGGCAGCTTCAGCAAGTGAAGGGGTGATGCGGTCCCGTGGTTCATCACACTCTCCACGTCCCAACCACATGAGCATGAGATGTTAGCAGTAAAAGCAGGGGGTAACTGTTTAAGAAAATATAACACAAATGTTGAGGAGAAATCTTCCATTATATTTTGAAGGAAAGATATGTGTGTAGAGTATAGATGAAAAAGTTTGAAAAAGTGGTCACGGGAATGCACAGTATTCCTGTATGTATAGAGTATAGATTATAAAGTTTGAAATAGTGGTCACAGGAATGTATTCCTATAAATACTGTATGAAGATTCTGTAATGAAAGTTAATTACTGAACACTGAAATGTGAAATTGCTTAAAAAGTTATATAGTGTATGAACTAGTCTCATTCCCATGTAATGGTCTTATCAACACAGAAAATAAGAGAAAGCTTGTATACCTCTTTAGTGTCTTGCCATAGTGCACTGACTTAATATTGAGTTGAACAATATGATAATTGCCAAAGGACAGACTTACGTGAATCACTCTGGAAACAGATTGCCAGCTGATGTGCTTCATTCCTTCATGTATTTTTACACTTGATTTCATTCTTGATATCAACGTAAAACAGTGTCTTTAGGTAAAAAGTGTATACCTTTTTAATAATTTATATGCAAGTGTGAGACTTACTTGAAGATAAATTTGGAATGCACTAGCTGGTAATATTTCTTATGTATATACCTCTTGAGTGTATCTATTTAATATGGGCCTTAGTACTGTATTTAGGTTTTTGAACTGCATTTTTATTGCTAAGTCAGTTACACTGATTTCAAAGAGTGGCATTCTATCTGCAGAAGTTCTATGGGCCTGTGATGTGTGTGTGGAAGAGGTCTTTATAGAACAGTCACGGTCACACACTATGGGCCTGTGATGAGTGTATGGAAGAGGTCTTTATAGAACAATCACGGTCACACACATTGTTGTCACAATACTAATGCAGGAGCTCCAGACATTTGTTGTTACCTAAGTATTGTGGTGAAGGAATTTGTTAAGTGAGTGGTGCCCTGAGAAGGGCAAACTAATAGAGAACTAAAGGAGCTAGTAGAGAGAAATGAATAGTGTAACAGGGAGGTAAATTTTTAATAGAAATGACGAGATGCTTAAAACAGCATCAAACTGTTCTCTGAAAAGAAAAAAAAAACGTAAAATATTGTAAGGGCAGTGTTGATCACTAGCAGCATATCTAGAGAGCACAACAAAGTGATTTAAGTATCCAAGGATCAATAAGAAATAAAAAACAGGAAATTATTGTGGTGAGGAAGAGTACCATACTATCAGAAACAATAGCAGACAGTGACATTCCATACTCCCTAACTACTCCCTAACCCTTACACTGCTCCAGTCATCCCAAGGCAATTCTGCTCAAGGCTCCAATCATCTTAGGGTAATTTTTTTTGTCAACCTCCTATATTTGATTGTTCTGTTGGTTCTGTGGAGACATCATTTACCACTAGAGACCTCTGGCAAATGTTTGTCATATTGGCTAAAAAATTCTTGAGTGCCTTAGTTTTGTTCCTGGGCCTTATTAAGCAAATGAGCACCATTTTCAGCCAGTGAATGTGTAGTACGATTGTGCTAGGGGGACTATTGACGCCATGGAAACTTGCAAGGATATTATTTATTTATTTATTTATTTATTTATTTATATTATGGGACATGGATGATTTTAGTGATAAAGAAGGCTATATTACAAATAGTTAACATGAATATTATCCCTCGGAATATAAAATAAGCTGTTCTAACAGAAATGGAAGTAAGACTGAATAGTGAGAGAGTGGGTGGTGACTGATGCGATGGCACACTGATGAAACATTAATACTTTTAAGTTGCTAACTGGAGTATATATTATGCTGTATTATCTGATTCTGCTGAGAATGTGGAAATAGTGATCTTGTTGCTGGAAATGGGGGGCAGGTTATGCCAGTGGTTTTTTAGGGCTGTTCCTGTGTAGGTCTTGTGCCTCTGACTGGCCCGCTAAATGTTACTCATTTCTGTCTTTCTTAGGTGGCAGATAAATATTTATGTTACATGTTGGCTTCAGGGAAGGTGATTATAAGATGGTATTCATAGTGCAAGACACCTAGCTTTGTTGGTGGTCGTAGTGAACTAATCCAGCATTTAATGTAATGAACACCAATTTCTGATGGGACCCTTGGTGATTCCTAAGCTATTCACCAGGTAAACTCCAAACTTAGGTTTCCACACCAAGCTCTAAGACTCACTAGTGCCTACTGAAAGTTAGCATCAGAATTTGTCTCCCTCAATAGAGGCAAGGAGAGTTGGGTGAGGGGGGTACTAGTTTTCTGAAGAAAAAATCATGAGAAGGGTAGTAAGTAAGAAAATAAGGAACTGTATGAACAATATTGGTAACCCTGACATGATAAGCAAGTGTTCATTTGCCACAGGGTCGCCCAACCACTTGGGCTGAAGAGTAGAGTGACGGTCTTGCTTCATGCAGATTGGTATTCAATTCCCGCTTGTCCAAGTGGTTAGGAGCCATTCTTTGCCCCCGTCTTTTCCCAAATCCTTACCCTGATTCTTTCCAAGTACTATATAGTCAATAGTCATAATGGCTTGGCACTTTATCCCTTTCCTAGCCACAGAGTCGATTGCTAAATAGCAACACTCACTCATCACTAGATGGCAGCACTGTCCACCTGAGGATACTGACCAGCCTGCTCCCTCATTCACACGCATCCTATGGAACTACCCCACTATACCATAGGAGAAGGGAAGGCCTGTAATGAGGAGCCACTGATGGACCAACTAAAAGGAGGCATTTCATTACATTCAGTGCTAGATTTCTGGGAGGAGTCTTGGTGGCTCCACAGGCTTTCTCACCACAAGTAACAAAAAATAGGGCTACACCATAGGAGTAAGGGACTGGAATAAGTAATCCTGGAAGTAGCAGTGCAGAAACGACAAAGTATGAGACTGAAAAAAACAAAACAGTAGTAGATTGCCAGAACTCATGAACCCTATACACAGAAGAAACTAAAGTGGAGAATGCCACAAACAGGATCAGCAAGACCCTGAAGCATTACAACAATGCATTTTCGTCAGAATCAGAATCTTTAGTACCAAATATGCTCCAACTAGCGACTCATATATTAGTCTGCAGCATGGCTTCATGTCAAGTCGCCACACACCTTTATTTCCCCAATCTGAGTTTCCTTGCTGTTATAGAAGTGTGTGTCATCTTCTGATGGATAATATTCAGGATTTCATGATCAAACCCACACTAGCATTATTTTCATCAAATTTAGTATCTTGTGTCACCAAATTTGGTACATTTGACAATACATTTTTCTCCAAAATGATCACAATATACTGCTTGCACAGTGATCACCTGTGGCTTCACGAGCTACCACCTGGTAACCTCTAAACCTTGGTTACCACTCTAGGTTTAGTTAGAGTGGTAACTCTAGCACCTGCCAGAAGCCAGTACCAGAATTTGGCTCCTTCAAGGGAAGTCTGGGGGTACTAGACCACAGTAGTAATCTGAAGGAAAACATCTGAAGAGTAAGGCACAACAAAACCTGCAACTGCATGAACAACACTAGCAACCCTAACATGAACATACCCCTTCTCATTTGCTGCAAGAAACGTCTAGTTAGCAACACACACCTGCCACCAGTTGGCAGCCCCAGTTACCTGAGAATCCTATCTGGTCAGCTCCCTCATTTACACAAGAGGAATTCCTGAAACCAGCAACTTCAAGAACAAGAGGACACTGATTCAAGCTAAGGAAGCAAAGATTCAGAAAAAATATTAGAAAGTTTTCTTTCACAAACAGAGTGGTTGGCAGTTGGCACAAGTTAAATGAGAAGGTGGTGGAGGCTAAAACCATCAGTAATTTCAAAACGTTATACGACAAAGAGTACTGGGAAGACGGGATACTACGAGCGTAGCTCTCATCCTGTAACTATGCTTAGGTAGCTATACTTAGGTTATATACTTAGGCCCTTGGTTATACACCACTCTTTGGGTTTAGTCCTCAGCTTAGTGTTAGCTTTCCTTTGGTCTCTTTTTCCTGAATGTAAAGGCCTGTGTGGCTTCAAATGTGAATATTTATGCCCTCTTGTCCTGGATACCCTAAGTCTCATTTTGTTGCAGCTGCATGTGTTACAGTTCCCTTCTCTAGCTGTCACTGGCATTACCCTTGCCGCAATTCATCCGGTGTTCAGGAATTGTTTCGGTTTTGTCATGGGGCGGCATGCTTACCATTTTTGTTGCCTTCTTTTCTGTTTGAATCTGATGCCTCGCGTTTTTACACTCATTACCTAGGTCGTGGTGACCTTTTTGCGTCTGTTAGGGGTTTGGGTTCTGGCTTACTTCGATGACTGGCTGGTCTCGGCTTCCAGCCGGTCCACATATCTGCTCGGCAGGAACTGGGTTCTTTCCCAGCTCACTGGGTTTGGGTTCTTGGTGAACTGGAGGAAGTTCCATTTCATTCCCTCTCAGGTTTGGACTTGGAGATATATACAAGAGTTGTTACATTCTTGTACAGCCACTAGTACGCGTAGCGTTTTGGGCAGGTCCCTGGAATACGATCCCCGCCGCAAAGAATCGTTTTTACAACCAAATACTCATTTTACTGTTGAGTTAAACAGAGGCTACAGTTAAGGATTTGCGCCCAGTAAATCCTCCCCGGCCAGGATACAAACCCATGACAAAGCGCTCGCTGAACGCCAGGCGAGTGTCTTACCACTACACCACGGAGACTTGGCTGGATCTTGTGTGGGACTCCCAGACCGCTTCCTTGTCTCTCCCTTCAGCGGCATTGGATGCAGTCCTGCCTTTGGCTGCTTTTGGAGGGCACCCGGGTCACTCGTCAGTTGCTCAAGCAGCTGTGTGGGAGTCTGAAGTTCGCCATGCTGGTCTACCCATCATGTTGGATTTGGCTTCGGCGGCTGTTCTGATTCTTTTGGTGACGTCCCTTCTGCTGCTCTCGCGATCACTGGTTTCAGACCCCCCGGGGGCCCCTTGTGTCAGTTACTGCGTCACCAGCTTGTTCTTTGTTTGGGGGGGGGGGTTTCAGTGCCGTGGCACCTACCCGAGCCCTTACTCGATGTGTTCACAGATGCATCGTCTCTCGGCTAGGGCTTTGTGACCAGTGCTCACCAGGCTGGCCATGGCAGGTGGACCCTGTCCTTCCGTTGGGCTCACAGCATGGTGCGGGAGTTCATGGAGGTGTGACTTTCGCTTCGGAGGATTTGTGTTGCTCACGGAATGACGATTTGGCTCCATTCGGATTGCTCCCCAGTGGTTCATTGCTTGAACCGAGGGGGGGGGGTTTGATGCTGTCCTTGGCTCTTTGGGGCTGGCCACTTCAGGTGACTCATCTGCTGAGTTCTCGAGGTTTGGTTCTCCTGGCAGTTTATATCCAGGGGATGTCCAATGTCCTAGCGGACGGCTTGTCACATTTCATTTCCCTGTCCAGGGAATGGACGGTCAACGACGCCTTGTTCCTTTGGCTCTGCCTGACATTTGGATACCCAGAGGAGGACCTCTTCGCATTGATGTAGTTGAGGCATCTCCCGGTTTGAGTGGCGCCCTTTCCCGACTTTGAGGTTGTCGGGGTTGATGCCTTTCAACTGGACTGGTCGAGGTGGGGTTACCTGTACCTCTTCGCCCCTGTTGCTCCAGGTCCTGGCTCGCTTGGAGACTTACTAAGGGAGAGTAGTCCTGCTGGCCACTTGATGGCTGGCCCAGCCTTGGTTTCAGGCGCTGCTTGATCAGTGTCCGAACCTAAGGGTCTTCCCACAGCTCCGCCTCTTTCAGCAGATTGGTCCGGCCCAGTATGTGGCTGGTTTGATCTTCTCTGATCTTTGTATCTGGTCTTTTTGATATGGGTTTATCACCACTTGTATAGTGATCAGGTGGCTTCGTTGATGGTGTACCACCTGTGAGTCTCGTCTCGGTGGCAGTATGAAGTTTCCTGGCGGTCCTTTCAGCATTTCTCGATTCTTCGTAGGCTGTCTTTGATTTCTGATTGGGTTGTTTTGTCCTTTCTCTCTTGGTTGCTTTTGGACTGTCATCGTATGCTGAATACTATTGCCTTGTATTGTGCAGCGCTGGTGGAGCAATTTCAATCTGCATTCAGAGTGGATGTCACTTCAGCTCTGTTTTGCAAGCTTTCTTGGGCGTTGTTTCACCTCTGGCTTACTCATGCGCTGCCTGAGCCGTCCTGGTCATGGGACCAAGTGCTCTTTTTTTCTCTCTTCTCTATTTGTGGTGGCCCCACTGGTTCAGGACTATTTTTTCTAAGGCTCTTTTCTTGTTGGTGTTGGCCTCTGGGGGTTGGGTCAGTGAGCTTCATGCTCTCCTCTGGCACATGGGTTTCTGCTCTTTGGGTACTGGTGGTCATTTTGTTCATTTGCAGCCGTCTCCTCCTTTTCTGGTGAAGAATGAGACTGCTGCTTCCGGAGGGGGTCATTGGGTTGTTGATGCTTGGTTGGTTCGGCGGTGCATCATGTTTTGTGTCAAGTTGTGGCTCTTTGCCGTTACTTGCACCCCACGGTCTTCGTGGCAGGGGACACACTTTGGGTTGACCCGGTTTCCCTTCTTCCCTTTTCCATGGCTTGGGTCTCCCAGGTCATCTACAGGATTATTCGGTCCAGCTAGCCCGTGGTCTATCCCAGTGCCCACAATGTTCGTCGCGGCTTTGGCTGCTGTTTTGGTAATATGTCCTGGGGCTGACATTCAGGCAAGGGCTTTTGGAGGTCGAACAGAGTCCTGGCTGCATGGTACCTCATTAATGTTCCTGGCCCTTCTCGTGCATGTGTAGCCTAGGGTCACAGGTTGCAGCCAGTTGTCTCGACTTAGAGTTGAGGAGCGAGTGGCGGCCGCTTCCCAAGTAAGTCCCTCTTTTCCTTTATCTTTGGTTAGGTATCTCCAGGGAGCTGGAGGGGCACTCCACAGAAAATCAGTGTTGAATGTAATGAAACGCCATTTTCTGGGTGAGACCCAGAGGCTCCCCCGCAACCCTCCTCCAGTCTACGGTTTTTCACGTTTTTTATTTTCAACCTCAGAACTTGGATTGGGTAACCGGCATGGGAAGTCTGGGGCTCCCCCTCCCCCTTCCCTGGGAGGGGGGGAGTTGCACAGACAACGGCATGGCTGCTGTGGTGATGTCATGCTTGTTTGCTTGTCTTCTGATTGGGGAGTTCTGCTTGCTCATTCAGCTTTAGGTTTGCAATGTTTAACCAGCTGTAGTTTGTTTTAGGATTCCTACCTTTTTGGGAGCCTGACCTGGTAGATGGCAGACATAGACTGCATCCAACTACATGTGGGTGTCTATAGGCCATTGCTCCTCGTGCCTCTCTGAGGGAGCCAGGTTCTGGCTCGTGGTCTTTGGTAGGCTTAGAATTCCATCAATTGGCAGTTGTCTTGGTCTAATATATACACATCAGTCCGGTATAGCTCTGGGGAGCTGAAAGGGCTCTCCACAGAAATGCTTACTTTTTAAATATTACATGTTCATTTTTCACTCAATAATAATATTTACATCATCATGCATACTATGTACACTATCATACACAATATTTCCATGTATATACACCATAATACACACTCAATCCTTCACGAGTGAATTTTTTTATCCACTGAAGCAATCAGTGGTGCACAAGGCAACTTTGCATTCTGTGCACCAGGTACATACTGATGTTTGCTTCTTCTGTCTTCTTTGTGAGTGCTTGCAGTCTATACATTCATGTATTCCCTTTCCATGCATACCTTTTGCATGTATAACTTTTGTTATATACCTGTACCAGGTGTGTAACAAAGCTTGTGTAGAGCTAAGGCTTCTTTGTAACCAAGTCTGTCGGGAGCAGCATGAGGTTTTGTTGTCATGGAAACTTTCATTACAACACTACCCAGCTAAACTTTACAAGCAAAATGTGACAACAGGTCAAGACTAAAATCACGGATTGTTGGTTTATTTCTTGATTTCACCAAATTCGTGTTCAAACAGTTCAGCACCCTTACATCCACAAAGTGAAAAAAACAATTTCCTGGTCCAATTTACAGTTTTCCCGCACACATTCCACAGTACCTAACATTGTCACATTTATCAACCAATCTATAACAATGTATATTTATTTATCAATCTATAATCTTATATTATAGTCCATCCCATAATTTGGTTTATATAATTTACCATGTGTTGCAAAGTTCTGTTTGCCACCATCTACCATTTCACTAATATGAATAGTTATAAACATATTCACTTCACATCTGTCTTTCCAATGCACTGATAACAATTCTGTTACTTTTTCTCAGCTAACAATCACCTACTGACATACCTGTACCAAACACTGCAATTTATTGCATATGTAGTTTTACTGTGCCACAGACTCTAGTGTTATGTTCAATTAAGAACCTAGTTAGTATGGGGCTGGTATAATAATTGTCAGTGTACAAAATGTAGTTTTTCTCAGCAGTGGTTCCATGAGCGTCTTTACCAAACTGCCTGAAAACCCATGAGGATTGTGACTGGGTATGTCTACGTTGGTACCGGAATATAATATATCTATCACTATTCTGGTTTCACAATCCTGGAGCACAAAGTATTTTAGTCCAAATCTGTGGCATTTTGATGGTATATACTGTACTGCTTGAAAGCAAGAGGTCCCTTGAAAAGAAAAAGCAATTCATCAAGCACTATATGCTGTCATGGTTCAAAGAAATTCCTGAACTTTTCTTCTTAGATCATTGAACACATTTCTCACTTTCCACAGTTTATTGCTTTCAGTAAAGTTATTATCTCAAAATGAAGGCACCTGAGAACTAGAAAGAAATTGTCCTGAGAAATGTATTTCCTGAAAGCTGCTGTAGGAACAATGCTCGCTTTGTTCCAGTAATTCTGTATGGCATGTTTTATTGAATGCTTCATCATCAAACATAGCCCAAGAAATCATTACATTTCAGGTACAGTTTTGTCTTTGCAATGTAGAAAACATGAAAATGGTAATAAGCCAACTGTAATAAGTTTCACTGTGTACTGATTGGTTTCATCAATGAGATGTTTCATGAACAGCTCATCAAAATAAGCCATAAAATACTAACTTTCCTCTTATATATTCAGCAGTATATGGGAAAATGTTAGTAACACATCCGTATCATCAAATATAGGCATTTCTGATACAAAATTGTCATAATCTTCCGACACGAATACACCCATGCTGCTTTTGGTGGCACCAACACCACAAACACCATGGCCAATACCATGGCCACATCTGGTAATGGTAAAACTATTTTGGCTGGGAGATGACGCTCTCCTACTGTGTATAGAGTGGCCACTGTTTCCCTTTCCTCCATTTCTCCATGGCACATCACTTACCATCGCTTTGCAGGGCAAGCTGCTGACATTGCAAGCCCCACCTAGTAACATGATAAGAGCCACTACCACTAACTTCATCTAGGCTACTAGTATCCAAACCAACATCATCACTGAATTTAGAAAATAAGACATCTTCCACATATGGTGTAGAGGAAGAGCAGGTGACACACCTGGTGATATGGAATGCTGTGGCAGTGGTGTTGACCTGGGACATGTTGGCAGTGGTGTTGACCTGGGACATGTTGGCAGTGGTGTTGACTTGGGACATGTTGGCAGTGGTGTTGACCTGGGACATGTTGGGTGTGGTGTTGACCTGGGACATGTTGGGTGTGGTGTTGACCTGGGACATGTTGGCAGTGGTGTTGACCTGGGACATGTTGGCAGTGGTGTTGACTTGGGATATGTTGGAAGTTTTGTTGACCTGGGACATGATGGCTGTGGTGTTGACCTGGGACATGTTGGGTGTGGTGTTGACCTGGGACATGTTGGCAGTGGTGTTGACCTGGGACATGTTGGCAGTGGTGTTGACTTGGGATATGTTGGAAGTTTTGTTGACCTGGGACATGATGGCTGTGGTGTTGACCTGGGACATGTTGGCAGTGGTGCTGGCCTGGGACATGATGGCTGTGGTGTTGACCTGGGACATGTTGGCAGTGGTGTTGACCTGGGGCATGTTGGCAGTGGTGCTGGCCTGGGACATGTTGGCAGTGGTGTTGACCTGGGACATGTTGGCAGTGGTGTTGACCTGGGACATGTTGGCTGTGGTGTTGACCTGGGACATGATGGCTGTGGTGTTGACCTGGGACATGATGGCTGTAGTGTTGACCTGGGACATGTTGGCAGTGGTGCTGTCCTGGGACATGATGGCTGTGGTGTTGACCTGGGACATGTTGGCAGTGGTGTTGACCTGGGACATGTTGGCAGTGGTGCTGGCCTGGGACATGTTGGCAGTGGTGTTGACCTGGGACATGTTGGCAGTGGTGTTGACCTGGGACATGTTGGCTGTGGTGTTGACCTGGGACATGATGGCTGTGGTGTTGACCTGGGACATGATGGCTGTAGTGTTGACCTGGGACATGTTGGCAGTGGTGCTGTCCTGGGACATGATGGCTGTGGTGTTGACCTGGGACATGTTGGCAGTGGTGTTGACCTGGGACATGTTGGCAGTGGTGCTGGCCTGGGACATGTTGGCAGTGGTGTTGACCTGGGACATGTTGGCAGTGGTGTTGACCTGGGACATGTTGGCTGTGGTGTTGACCTGGGACATGATGGCTGTGGTGTTGACCTGGGACATGTTGGCAGTGGTGTTGACCTGGGACATGTTGGCAGTGGTGTTGACCTGGGACATGTTGGCAGTGGGGTAATTCTCATACTGAACAAGATTACTGTATCATCATATTCTGTGTCCCTATCACTGGTATCTGATCGCAGTGTTAGGTCTTTATCATATCTTTGATCGTCAACATTACTATCAAGGTCCAATTCACATAGTACCTCACTATGTACCTCAGAGTAATTTTTGTACCACATGACTCGAGGGTGACTGGGAGATTGATGAATGTTCATCAGCTATGGATGCTCTATAAGCCTACATGTGGCCTGGGGTATGTCAGGAATTATTTTCAAGATGGAAGACGGTTACTGGAGGCCTCAGACATCCATTGGCTGTCCAGGTTACTGCGTGTGAAAGTTTTGAATTGTATTTTATACCTACAAATGAGAATCGAGATATCTTGGTGAGCACACCACCCATCAACCAAGATATCTTAGTGAGTGCAATACAGGGTTAAATCATCTTCAGACGATTGAGAGCATTTGGGCCAATGAAGCAGTGTAAGAGTAAAAGAAAAAAACAGCGTTGAATGTAATGAAACGCCATTTTCTGGGTGAGTCCCGGAGCTATCCGAGGTTGATATGCTAATGTCAGACTTTGGCATCAGTCATGTGTATGGAGTTCTTAGGCCTACCGGGGACCACGGCCAGAACCAGGCCCCCTCAGAGAGGCAAGGGGAGCAATGGCCTATAGAAGTCCCCATGTGGTTGGAAGCATTCTATGTCTGCCATCGACCAGGACAGGCACCCAGAAAGGTAAGCGCCTCAAAACAAAACCCTATTCTGGTTAAAATTGCTACCAAAAGCCGAACTAGTGGATAGAACTCCCCAACAGAAAAACAAGCAAACTAGTGTGATGTCACACGCCGCCGCGCCGCTGTCTACGCAGTTCCCCCCTCCCCGGGAGGGGGAAGGGGGAGCCCCAGACCCTCCACGCTGGCTACCCACACCTCAGTTCTTGAGGCTGGATGTCAAAAACGCAAAAAAAAAAACGCCGACTGGAGGGAGGGAAGGATGCCGGGGAGCCTCCGGGACTCACCCAGAAAATGACGTTTCATTACATTCAATGCTGGTTTTCTGGGGGGAGCCCCGTCGGCTCCCCGGAGCTAACTACCCACAGACGGAAAAAGAGGGACTTACCCGGGAGGCGGTCGTCGCTCACTCCTCAACTCGAAGCCGAGACAACCGGCTGCAACCGCCGACCCAAAGCAACACAGGCGCGACGGGGCCCAGGGACATTCACAAGGTAACGAGCAGCCAGGACCCTGTTCGACCGCCAAAATCCCCGCACCCGAATATCAGACCAAGACATATTCCCAAAGACGGCAGCAAGAGCCGTGAACTTACGAACGTCATGGGCACGGGGATAGACCGCAGGCTGGCTGGACTTAATAACCCTGCGGACGACCTAGGAGACCCGAACCCGCGAACAGGGAAGAAGGGAAACTGGATCAACCCACAATGCGTCCCCAGACACAGAAGCCGTGACACGCAAATAACGGCGAAGCGTCGCAACCGGACACAAAACATGATGCACCCACGGCCTGACCAACCAAGCATCAACCACCCACGGACCCCTCCGGAACGCAGCAGTCTCATTCTTTGCCAGAAAAGGAGACGGCTGCAAGCGAACAAAACAATCACCACGACCAAAAGAGCAGAAACCCCTGCGCCAGAGGAGAGCATGAAGCTCCCTGACCCGACCCCCAGAGGCCAAAGCCAACAAGAAAAGAGCCTTGGAAAAACAATCCTGGACCGAAAGGGCCACAACGAAACGAGGAGACGAAAGGAAAGCGAGCACTCTGTCCAAAGACCAGGACGGCTCAGGCGGCGCATGAGCAGGCCGGAGGTGAAACAATGCACGAGACAGCTTGCGAAATGGTGCAGACGTAACATCGATACCGAAGGCAAGCTGAAGCAGCTCTGCCAGCGCCACACGATACGAGGCGACAGTGTTAGGCATAAGATTACGGTCCTGAAACAACCACAAGAGGAAGGACAAGACCACCTGAACAGGCAAGGACACAATCAAATCTTCCCATAGTAGAAAAACAGCATGTCAAGGATTTGGGAATAATGATGTCCGACGATCTAACGTTTAGGGAGCATAACCAAGCAAATATCGCATCAGCCAGAAAAATGATCGGATGGATTACGAGAACTTTCAAATCCAGGGATCCCATCACAATGGTTGTACTCTTCAAGTCACTTGTGTTGTCCCGTCTCGAATACTGCTCAGTACTCACTTCCCCCTTCAGAGCAGGAGAGATTGCTGAAATAGAGGGAATACAGAGAACATATACGGCACGCATAGACGAGATAAAACACCTAAATTATTGGGATCGTCTCAAAGCTCTCCAAATGTACTCTCTAGAAAGGAGGCGAGAGAGATACCAAATAATATACACGTGGAAAATACTGGAGGACCAGGTCCCAAATCTACACAGTAAAATAACAACGTACTGGAGTGAACGATATGGAAGAAAATGCAAGATTGAACAGTGAAGAGCAGAGGTGCCATAGGCACAATCAGAGAGCACTGTAAAAACATCAGAGGTCCGCGGTTGTTCAACGTCCTCCCAGCGACTATAAGAAATATTGCCGGAACAACCGTGGACATCTTCAAGAGAAAACTGGACTGTTTCCTAAGAGAAGTCCCGGATCAGCCGGGCTGTGGTGGGTATGTGGCTCTGTGGGCCGCTCCAAGCAACAGCCTGGTGGATCAAACTCTCACAAGTCGAGCCTGGCCTCGGGCCGGGCTTGGGGAGTAGAAGAACTCCCAGAACCCCATCAACCAGGTATCAACCAAGGAACGAACACGACGGAGACGCAAAAAGAACAGAAGGACCGCCAGGAAACTTCATACTGCCGCAGAGAAGAAGCCCGCAGGTGGGACACCAACAAGGAGGCCACCTGATCACCATAGAGATGATGATAAACTCGAGTCAAAAAACCCATACGTGAAGACTCGAGGAGAAGACCGAACCAGCCACGTGACGTACCGGCCCGATCTGGTGAAAGAGGAGGAGCCGCGGGAAAACCCTCGGGTTCGGACACCGAGCAACCAGCGCCTGAAACCAAGGCTGGGCCGGCCACTAAGGGGCCAGAAGGACAACTCTCCCGTGGTAAGTCTCTAAGCGAGTCAGGACCTGGAGCAACAGCCGAACTGTGGGAAAGAGGTACAGGAACCCCCACCTCGACCAGTCTAGCCGAAAGGCATTGACCCCGATAACCTCGCGATCGGAGAAGGGCGCCGCATACACGGGAAGACGCCGCGACCACGCCGACGCGAAGAGGTCCACCTCGAGATGCCCGAATGTCTGGCAAAGCCAATGGAAGGACTCGTCGTCGACCGTCCACTCCGTGGAGAGGGGAACGAAGCGAGACAGGGCATCGGCCAAGACGTTGGACACGCCCTGTACGTGAACCGCCAGGAGAGTCAAACTCCGAGAACTCAGCAGATGAGTCACCCGAAGCAACCAACCCCAAAGAGACAAGGACAGCATCGAACCCCCGCTGTTCAGGCAATGAACCACCGGAGAGCAGTCCGAATGGAGCCAAATCGTCGATCCGCGGACACCCGAATCCTCCCAAGAGCGAACCACAGTGCCGCGAACTCCTGCACCGTGCTGTGAGCTCAACGGAAGGACGGATCCCAACGCCCCTGGCCAGCCTGGTGAGCACTGGTCACAAAACCTCAGCCGAGAGACGACGCATCCGTGTTCACATTGAGCGAGGGCTCGGATAAGCGCCAAGGCACTGAACCCCGAAAAACCCGAAGAGGAAGCCGGTGACGCAGCAACCGACGCAAGGCCCCCGGGGGTCGAACTCTGTGATCGCGAGAGAGAGGCGGAAGGGGGAACCCCAAAGGAACCAGAACAGCCGACGAAGCCAAACCCGACCTGGCGGGTAGACCACCATCGCGAAGTTCAGGCTCCCGCACAGCCCCTCGAGCAACCGCCGGGTGACCCGAGGGCCCACCAGAAACAGACGAAGGCGGGATCGCAGCCGCAGGAGACACTCCGGAGGGAGAGACATGGAGGCGGTTCGAGAGTCCCAAACGAGACCCAGCCAAGTCTGAACCTGAGAGGGAACCAGATGGGACTTCCTCCAGTTCACCAAGAACCCGAACCCGGTGAGTTGGGAAAGAACCAAATCCCTGGCTAGCAAGCAAGCAGACCAGCTGGGAGCCCAAACCAACCAGTCGTCTAGGTAGGCCAACACCCGAACACTTAGGAGACGCAAACGAGACACCACAACCCGTGTAAGGCGCGTGAACACGCGAGGTGCCAGGTTCAACCCGAATGGGAGACAACGAAAGCGGTAACTCAGACACCCCACAACAAAACCGAGCCAGTCCCTGAACCGCGGATGAATCGGGACATGCCAATAAGAGTCCCAGAGGTCCAGGGACACCTTCCAAGAGCCTGGCTCTAAAAGGAGCCGAACCTGAGATAGCATTGTCATCTGAAAGGAGGGGCAATGAATCCAGGGGTTCAGACGGGACAAGTCCAGAATGAACCGCAGGTCCGCGCAGTCCCGTTTCGGAACTGGAAACAGACGGGAAACCCATCTGAGGGACGACGTCGTTTCGACGACACCCAAGCCTACCCACTCGAAGACGACTCGACAGAGCGCAGGGGAAGAAACCTGCCCTGCCAGCTCCGACCCCCCCCTAATGGGGGAAGGGCCACCCAACGCCACCACAGGCCGCCAGACACGACCCGAAAGGCCCCGAATCGTGGGACCAGGCGCGGGCGAACAGTGCAAGCCGCCCCCCCCCCCTCGCCCCGTCAATGGGGCAAACCGTGAAAGGGCCGGTGACCCTTACAAGACTCAGAACCCGCACAGAGCGAACACCGCGCCGACCAGACAAGGGAGGGTCCATAGCAGGAGCTGAACCCGAACCTGACACCAGAGGCCTACCACAACGAGAGGAACCTCGAGCCCTGGCATGACCCTTCCGGGAAGACCCACCCTGGGACCCCCAAAAAACCAACAAGTTCGACATCGAACGACAGGCCGCCGACGCAGCCTGAATAAACTGCGCCACGGCCGACTCCTCAAACAGAAGAGGACAAAAAGGTGAAGAACACCTAAGAGCCAGAGCCCAAGCAGATTTCACGGAGGAACCCAGCACCGTCTGCCGACACGCGACACGGGAAGCATAAAACAGGGAAACCGCATCCCATAAAATTGGCATGAACAGCTTCAACAAGGCAGCCGATGAACGCGCAGCCGAGGACAAGGTGCCGGACCCCAGGACGGACCCAAGCCTCCTCACATCCTCCACGAGCCAATCCGAGGACAGCTCCAGGAGGGAAAAGAATAGCAAGGCCGAAGTCAAAAGGCCCCGGGCGCGCAAGTCCTCCGCAGTGAACGCCGCCGAAAGGGTGGGAACCTGCACATGGAGCTGAATAACGCCCACATCGCGGGGAAGGGCAGGGGCAAACAAGCACTCATTCAGGTACTCAAGCTCGCCCCCCAGGAAAACCTGAAGCATCGTGGAAGCTTCCCGCCACTCCAGCGTGCGGGAACGACAGAAGGAATGCCAGGAATCCAGAACAAACAAGGGGCAGTCTGCTAGCCAGGAAGACTCCGGAACCTCGTAACGGAGCCAGAAAGGGAACGAAGTCCCAAACCTGAACTCAGACGGATCCATTTCCGAGGCATAATCCGGGTCACGCAGGAGGTAAGCTGTAAAGGTCGCCCGCACCACACCAGGTTGGATGCGATAAGCCGAAAACCTCCGGAAAGACGGAACCAACGTACCCGGGGGAACACAGAACCGAACCCAGGGTGGGGCTGACACCAAATCCAACTCGTACGCAGAGGGGGGGGAAAGAAAACCCCACTCCTTGTAACAATAAGCCCCGCTCAGAGGGAAGAAAAACCCAGGCAGGGTCCAGTGGAGCCCAAGGCCCCCAAGTCAGCCCCTCCCCAGCCTCGAGGTCCTTCACCACAGGACCCGAGGCCGAGTCCTCTCTCCAAGCCCCGACCCCACAAGACAAGGACGGAGCAGGCGGAAAAGCTGGAGGAAGGGGGGCCCACTGGTCAGACCGAGAAGCTTTGGCCGGGAGACAAGACTCGAATGCCTCTGCCGCCCCCCCGGAAGGGGCACCCCCCGAAGCTGCCCGAGTCTCGAGATCAAGTAACCCCTGCTCCGACCCCGAAACCCTCAGACGCTTCGGGGCAGGAAGCAGGGGGGGGGGTGACCAGAACGAACAGAAGGGGAAGGACGAGGAGGTGCGGACTGAACCAGGATCGAAGTGACCCCCACCCCCAAGTTTGGGTCTCGAAAAGCAAAGCGGGGCAGCCCCGGGGCATCTGGGTGAGCAACCAACCGAGCGCGTTGCATCAGACGAAGCCTAGACTGCAACACACGCGCCGCCTGTACCCGAAGAGAATCATCAGAGGATTGGGTAAATTGAGTCACAAGCAAGCAGCAACACTCACAGGACTCGGGGTCGAAAGTATCACCGACCCAACAGGCAGCGTGGCAGAGGCAAAAACAATGAGGGTCACCCTGAGACTACGGGACCGAGCAACCCTCAAACTCGCACACAGCGAGCAGGGACTCCAGGGTCACATCCATTGGACCCACACGCCCCCTAGGGGATTACCAGGGTCCTGAGCGTTTACTTTAAGAGGACTCGCGCTCAGGTAGTCCCAGGCAGGGCGCTGCTAACCGGCACCCAAAACTACCAAACGAACGTCTATAGCTGTACCCCAGGGACGTGTACACTCACAGGGACCTAGCAGGGGATGCCACCGAGGAGAACCTTGGAAGGGCAAAAACTAATGAAATAGGACAGAACCCCCCACCAGGCAGGATGTGCAGAATACCCCCGTTGAAAAGCAGAGGTGCAACTGGTACTCTGAGAGAGAACTCTATCAACATCAGAGGCCCGAGACTGTTCAACACGCTTCCACTACACATAAGGGACATAACTAGCAAACCCCTCACAGTGTTCAAGAGAGAACTGGATAAGCACCTCCAAAGGATACTTGATCAACCAGGCTGTGACTCATACGTCAGGCTGCGAGCAGCCGCGTCCAACAGCCTGGTTGATCAGTCCAGCAACCAGGAGGCCTGGTCGATGACCGGGCCGCGGGGACGATAAGCCCCGGAAGCACCTCAAGGTATCCTCAAGGTATCCGGGCAAAAACAAAAAGGAAAAACAAAACCCCGCAAGAGGACAGCGAACCCCAAGGAACAGAGCCGGCCGCTATGTCGGAAATACAAGCTGTGCAGCACCCTGCACCCCTACCAGTGCAAACTGCCTCTTACCTGCCAGTAACAAGGGAGAACAGAACAACCAAGAGCCCAACAGGCGGCCAAAAAAACCGAAAAGGTAAAACGGACCAGCAGAGGCAGACCCCGAGGAGCCTGTGGAAGGTGGCCCCAAGCCCCAAGGGCAGTATTTACAGGGCACCTAGGGAAGGAAGCCCTAGGCGCATGCAGCCCGAGTACTGAAGATAACTCCTGGCTCTCGCACCCACAAAAACAAACACCACACGCAAAGCACAGTGCTGTAGCGACACCGGAGGCAGAGCACACGACCTTCGCCTATAGCATCAGCCTCAATAACTGAGGTGTGGGTAGCCGGCATGGAGGGTCTGGGGCTCCCCCTTCCCCCTCCCAGCTAGACAGCTAACATCACATTAGCTAGACAGCTAACATCACATTAGTTTGCTTGTTTTTCTGTTGGGGAGTTCTATCCACTAGTTTGGCTTTTGGTAGCAATTTTAACCAGAATAGGGGTTTGTTTTGAGGTGCTTACCTTTCTGGGTGCCTGTCCCGGTCGATGGCAGACATAGAATGCTTCCAACCACATGGGGGCTTCTATAGGCCATTGCTCCCCTTGCCTCTCTGAAGGGGCCTGGTTCTGGCCGTGGTCCCCGGTAGGCCTAAGATCTCCATACACATGACTGATGCCAAAGTATGACATTAGCATATCAGCCTGGGATAGCTCTGGAGAGCCGATGGGGCTCTCCCCATAAAAGTGTTAAATGTGATGAAATGCCATTTTCTGGGTGAAACTTAGAGGCTTCCCAGAGCTATCCGGCTGATATGGATGTATAAACTTTGGGCATCAGTCAATGTACATGGAGTTCTAGGCCTACTGAGGACCACAAGCCAGAACCTGGACCCCTCAGAGAGGCATGAGGAACAATGGCCTATAGAAAACACCTTATATATGGTTTAGAAGTACTTTTATGTCTGCCATCGACCAGGTCGGGCACCAAGAAAGATAGGCGCCTCAAAACAACCCCCCATTCTGGTGAATAAATGCTACCAAATGCCGAAAAAGAGGATAGAACTCTCCATGAAGAAAAAAATCAAAGAAACATGACGTCATCTCGTTACTAACGTGCCGCCGTCTGCGCAACCCCTCCCCTCCCTGGGAGGCCATCCCCTCCCCTCCCTGGGAGGCCATCCCCTCCCCTCCCTGGGAGGCCATCCCCTCCCCTCCCTGGGTGGCCATCCCCTCCTTGGGAGGCCATCCCCTCCCTGGGAGGGGAGGGGTCTCACCCAGAAAATAGCATTTCGTTACATTAAGTGCTGTTTTTTTTGAGGGGAGACCCTTCAGCTTCCCAGAGCTGACTACCCAAAGACAAGGAGAGAAGAGGGACAAACCCAGGAGGCGGAAACCACTCACCCGAAACCTGAAAACAAGACAACTGGCAACACGAAACGACCCCGCAAACGACCCGGGAGACCCAAACTCTGGAACAGGGACGAAGGGAATCCAGGCAACTCAAAGTGCTTCCAGGGCCACAGAGGCCGTGGCACGCAGGCAATAACCGAGAGCCACAATTGGACACAAAAAGATGCACCCCCGACCAAACCAACCAAGCATCAACAACCCCAGGGACCCCTCCGGAAAACAGCCGGCCCAACCTTGCCAGAAAAGAGGAGACGGCTACAAACCGGACACCAGAACCCAAAGGAGCAGAAACCTCCAAGAAACAATCCTGAACTGAAGAAGCCACAACAAACTGAGGGGAAAAGAAGAAAGCACCCAGGCCAAAACCAGGACGGCTCAGGCTGCACATGAGCTGACCAGAGGTGAACAACGCCCGAGACATCTTGTGAAACAGTGCAGAAAAAACATCAAAACCTAAAGCAAGCCTTAGCGGCTCTTCCAGCGCCACACAACACAAAGAGACAGTATGCGGCATAAGATGATGGTCTTGAACAGCCACGAGAGGAGGACAAGACTACTGCAACAAAAAGAGCAGTAAACCTACGAAGAGACAAAAAGAAAAAAAGAATTGCCGCCGGTAAACCATATACTGCCGCCAAGACAAAGCACGCAGGTGGGACACCACCAACAAAGTCACCTGATCACCAAACAGATGGTGATAGACTCAAGTCAAAAGCACCAGACGCGAAGACTTGAGGAGAAAACCGAACCAGTCACGTAATGAACCGGACCAAGCATCTGAAAGATGCGGAGCCATTGGAAAAAACCCTGGTAATGGACACTGGGCAAGCATGGCCTGAACCAAGGCTGTCAGGGAACGAGATGGAACCTCCACTAGATCACTAAGAATCTGAACCCGGCGAGCCGGGAAAGAACCCTGGCAAGCAGAAATGCCCTGTTCCGGAGGAACACCCCCAGGACCGCCGACGGACCTACAAGTCCGAAATGGATGACAACTAGAAGAAGCTGCTTGCAGAAACTGTCCAACTGCAGACTCCGTAAACAGCTAGGACAAATGGCGACGAAAGCTGAAGAGCAAGGGCCCAGGCAGAAGCCAACGAGGAAACGAGCACCACTAGGCGACACTCGAGACATGAAGCAAAAAATTGTGACACTGCATCCCACAGGAATGGCAGAAACAGCTCCAGCAGTGTTGACGATGCATGTGCCGTCGATTTATGGAGGAGAACACTGGAGGACATGTACTGCAATATAATATAAAGATTCAGTATATCAAATAAATACAAATAAATGTCCACAGGCAGGGCTGTAAACCCCAGCTCCTCTTGTTCTAATGATAATGAACTGTAGGGACAGGAGTGGTCTATACGAGATCTACCTCTCGTATCGACCTGATCTGTTGAAACCTACCGACGTTTCAACAGATCAGCTCGTAATATCATACAAGATGAAGGTAAAATTACACTGTCTTATAACTGAACACTGGCACTGTGCAGAATCAGGGATCCGAACATGTACATAGTCTAGCCCAGCACTATAATTATTACAGTCAATATACACACTAAAGAACACAACAAGGCATATATGGGGACATGAATTATGCAAATGTGCAATAAAAGACCGTAAATATGGCCCAAGTACCGTTAACTAGGGGACAAGAGAGTACATTCAAGATAATGAGGTAATATGATGTAGGTAGGAAGTGGAAACGTAATGTATAAGAACTATAACATATACAGAATGATGCCAAGGTAAATAAAAGGGGTCAGTCAGGCATTGAATGACTGTCAATGAATGAGTGGCCAGATTGCAATGAAAGACTGGCAATGAACAAGTGTCCAGTCAAGAAAAGATTCGGTCGCTGAATGAAAATCGGGGCTAAGCACCTCAGTGTAATGATGAACAATAAATATGAACATAAGATAATGCACACCAATATACCTAGTAATCTTTGTCATTATAGTGTATTGCCATTATTGTGCATGAACTAACCATTGTTTATTGCGGCAATATTTCGTACTTAAATTTATCTGGAAGATCAAGGACCTGCCCGAAACACCATGCGCACCAGGGGCCCTACAAGGATGTAATCATCAGTGCTATGTACACTCTTAATCCCCAATATACCATCCTGTATAGAAATAATTGAAGATGCATGCAAATAGACCAATCAACATACCACAAACAATACTCAACACTCAGCCAAAAGGGGAGAACCGGAGCCTGGCTGATGGCATTGCCAGACTGCATAAGCACTTTTATAGCTTAGGCAGTACATTAAGACACAGCGTTGCCAGTGAAAATGCCGGCAACACGGCTAGTTAAATATGACCTTAGGTTCATTTGCAGGAGGGTAAGAGTAGGAGGCGGCATCACTATGAGCCATGTCTCGCCTGTTGATTGACAGTTGAGAGGCGGGACCAAAGAGCCAAAGCTCAACCCCCGCAAGCACAATTAGGTGAGTACACCCTAAATTAGATAAAAGAATAAGGAATGTACCCTACAAATACAGTTCAGAACTCCCCCAGTATCCAGGGAGCCATAACTGGAGATATAAAGAGTAGGTAGTGCGGTGTATGTCCTGTGATAAAGGACACCTAACATGTGTTGACACTGTCCATAAACAAAACAAACACCTCTGGGCCATGCTCAGGATGCCTGAGGTCCAAGCTGGTCCCTCCCTGCATTTGGGGGAGGTGTACCTCACAATGTTCATTTACTGAGATAAGATATGATCATAATTTGATGAGATATAGTACGTAAAGAAGATAAGTAGTACCGAAGAGCACCAATGATTTTTATAAAATATTGTCACCAGAATCGACACCAGAGGCCATTCGTCACCAAAAGCAACATATGTTCCAATAGTTTTCTGGGGGGAGCCCCGTCGGCTCCCCGAGCTATCCCAGGCTGATATGCTAATGTCAGACTTTGGCATCAGTCATGTGTATGGAGTTCTTAGGCCTACCGGGGACCACGGCCAGAACCGGGCCCCCTCAGAGAGGCAAGGGGAGCAATGGCCAATAGAAGCCCCCCGTGTGATTGGAAGCATTCTATGTCTGCCATCGACCGGGACAGGCACCCAGAAAGATAAGCGCCCAAAACAAACCCCTATTCTGGTTAAAATTGCTACCAAAAGTAGAACTAGTGGATAGAACTCCCCAACAGAAAAACAAGCAAACTAGTATGACGTCACACGTCACCGCGCCGCTGTCTGCGCAGCTCCCCCCTCCCCCGGGAGAGGGAAGGGGAGCCCCAGACCTCCCACGCCGGCTATCCACCCATCAGTTCTTCGGCAGATGCTATAGGCACCGGTATGTGCTCCGGCTCCAGTGGTTGTTTCAGCACTGTACCTAGAGTGTGGTGTCTGTTTATCTAGGTGGTGCGTGAGCCGGGAGTGATTCTCCAGTACTTGGGCTGCATGCGCCTAGGGTCCCTTCCTAGGTGCCCTGAAAGTACTGCCCTTTGGGCCACCTTCCACAATTCCTTGGGTCTGCCCCTGCTAGGCCGTTTACTGCTTGGTTTTCGGCCGCTCTTTGTGTGCTCGGGTGTTCTGTCTCCCTTGGTCGCCTTAGGGTAAGGGGCATTGCACTGGTGGGGCTTAGGTACTGTGCAGCTTGTCTTTTCCCAATCATAGCGGCCGGTTCTGTTCCGCTTGGGTACGCTGTCCTCTTGCGGGGTTTTCTTTTTNAGTGCAGACACCAGACATTGTTGCACTCACGGAGACAAAACTTGAAGATGTTATTTTAAACGAGGTCATATTCCCAAGGGCTACTCAATTTGGACGGGGACAGAAAAAATAGGAAAGGCGGTGGCGTTGCTGTGCTGGTAAAAGAACACCTAAAGGTGAAGGAAATATTGACTGCCAATCCACAAGAAGTTGACATAATAGCACTAGAGATCTGCCATGAGGATGATAAACTAATGTAATAAATGCATATAGTCCACCGAAAGCAGCACATGGTCAAAGAGGAGCTAGATAGTAAACGAGAAGGTCTTATAACAATAATGAGAGAGATTATAGCGAGAGCGGATAACGATAGATCACGACTGTTGATAGTAGGTGACTTCAAACTTGAAATCCATAGACTGGGAAGCATATGAAGCTAAAACAGAAGATTTTGGACCTGTAGATTTGTAGACCTCATCTGGAAACATTCTTGTATCAACATGTTAAACAAGCTACGAGGATGAGGGAAGGGGACGTTCCCTCCATGCTAGATTTGATATTTACCAGGAAGAGGAAGAGATATTTGACATTCAGTACCTTCCTCCCTTGGGTAAAAAGTGACCATGTCTTTTTGGGAATAAAGTATGCAATGCGTTATAAGCTGGGAAGAAAATAAAGAGGTTGAAGCAGTTGAGAAACCAGACTTCAGGAGAGGACATTATGGCCACCTTAGAAATTTTTAGTGAGTATAATGGACAGACTTGATGCTAGGCAAGGAAGTGATGAGATGTATGTCAAGTTTGTGAAATATATGATAAAGGCACAAAAAAATTTATACCAAAACAGAGATGCAGAGACTAGAAAACAGGATTGGTTCAATAGAAATTGCGAGAGGGCTAGAGACCAAAAGACACAAAATTGGAACCAATACAGGAAGAGGCCGAACCCCCCAACCACATACAAAGATGCGAGCGAGAAACAAAGATGCGAACAGAGAACAACTACACGGCAGTGAGAGAGAGAGGCAGAAAGAAATTTTGAAAAAGGGATTGCAGACAGTAAAACAGAACCAGGTCTATTCTATAAATTCAAACAACAAATTGCAGGTAAAGGATAATATTCAGAGGTTGAAAATGGGAAATAGATTCACGGAAGATGAAAAGGAAATGTGTGAAACACTAAACGAAAAGTTCCAAAGTGTGTTTGTACAAAATGAAATCTTTAGGGAACCAGACACAATAAGAATTCCAGAGAACAACATAGAGCACATAGAGGTGTCTAGAGACGAAGTGGAAAAAATGCTAAAGGAGCTAGGTAAGAACAAAGCAGTTGGTCCAGATGGAGTTTCACCATGGGTTCTGAGAGAATGTGCACCTGAGCTCAGCATTCCACTTCAACTGATTTTTCAGGCATCCCTGTGTACAGGAGCTGTAGCTGATGTGTGGAAAAAAGGAACATAGTTCCAATCTACAAAAGTGGAAACAGGGAAGACCCCCTAATTATAGACCTGTATCATTGACAAGTGTAATAGTCAAAATATTGAAAAAATAATTAAAAACTAAATGGGTAGAACACCTGGAGGAAAACGATATAATATCAGACAGACAGTATGGTTTTCGATCTGGAAGATCCTGTGTAACGAACTTGCTCAGTTTTTTGATCGAGCGAGCCACAGAGATTTTACAAGAAAGAGATGGTTGGGTTGACTGCATCTATCTGGACCTAAAAAGGCTTTCGACAGAGTTCCCCATAAGAGGTTGTTCTGGAAACTGGAACATATTGGAGGAGTGACAGGTAAGCTACTAACATGGATGAAAAATTTCCTAACTGACAGAAAAATGAGGGCCACGATCAGAGGCAAGGTATCGGATTGGAGGAATGTCACGAGTGGAGTACCTCAGGGTTCGTTCTTGCACCGGTAATGTTCATTGTCTACATAAACGATCTGCCAGTGGGAATACAGAATTACATGAACATGTTTGCTGATGATGCTAAGATAATAGGGAAGATAAGAAACCTAGATGATTGTCATGCCCTTCAAGAAGACCTGGACAAAATAAGTATTTGGAGCAACACTTGGCAAATGGAATTTAATGTGAATAAATGCCATGTTATGGAATGTGGAATTGGAGAACATAGACCCCACACAACCTATAAATTATGTGAGAAATCTTTAAGAATTCTGATAAAGAAAAAGATCTAGGGGTGGTTTTAGATAGAAAACTGTCACCTGAGGACCACATTAAGAACATTGTGCGAGGAGCCTATGCTACACTTTCTAACTTCAGAATTGCTTTTAAATACATGGATGGAGAAATACTAAAGAAATTGTTCACGACTTTTATTAGACCAAAGCTGGAATATGCAGCGGTTGTATGGTGCCATATCTTAAGAAGCACATCAACAAACTGGAAAAGGTACAACGACATGCAACTAAGTGGCTCCCAGAACTGAAGGACAAGAGCTATGAGGAGAGATTAAAGGCATTAAACATGCAAAAAACTAGATGATAGAAGAAAAAGAGGTGATATGATCACTACATTCAAAATAGTAACAGGAATCGATAAAATTGATAGGGAAGAATTCCTGAGACCCGGAACTTCAAGAACAAGAGGTCATAGATTTAAACTAACGAAACAAAGCTGCCGAGAAATATACGAAAATTCAGTTTGTAACAGAGTGGTAGACGGTTGGAACAAGTTAAGTGAGAAGGTGGTGGAGGCCAAGACCGTCAGTAGTTTCAAAGCGTTATATGACAAAGAGTGCTGGGAAGACGGGACACCACGAGCGTAGCTCTCATCCTGTAACTTCACTTAGGTAATTACACACACACACACACACAGTGTACACATGTACATGTACATGTATGCACACATGTACACACTGAGGAATTGATAACATCGACAGGGAAGATTTCCTGAAACCTGGAACTTCAAGAACAAGAGGTCATAGATTTAAACTAGCTAAACACAGATGCTGAAGAAATATAAGAAAATTCACTTTCACAAATAGTGGTAGACGGTTGGAACAAGTTAGGTGAGAAGGTGGTGGAGGCCAAGACCGTCAGTCGTTTCAAAGCGTTATATGACAAAGAGTGCTGGGAAGACGGGACACCACGAGCGTAGCTCTCATCCTGTAACTACACTTAGGTAATTACACACACAGTGTACACATGTTCATGTACATGTCAGGGAGCCCAAACCACCACATTTGCCGGCGGAGATACACCACAGAAAAGCAAAACGCAGCTCCCAGACAGAACCCCCTGGGAAATGGTCAAAACAGACCGAAAACCGAGGGACAAGGTGTGGGAGCAAGCATAACAGACAGGGACATGGAGCCCAAACCCATGGGCCCAGACCCAAAACAGACAAAATGGAAAACCCGGTGTAAAATCAACACTCAAACGTTCCCAGAGGATCAGGAAACAGGCAGAAAACACCAGAAAAGCAAAGAAACAACAACAGGAGAATAAAACCCCTGAAAAAGGTGAAAAACTCACCCAAGACGCTCGCTCGCACACCCAGGCGCAGGTGAAAAAAAACCGCAACGCCGCCCTGGTGGCCACGCCGGGAAACCGACAGAAGAAAATGGCCACCAGAACAGAGGGCTGTGACCGACGCAAATGATACGAAAACATGCCAGCAAAATTTGGAAGCAAGCAGACTGGATAGGCAAAAAACTCCGCCCAGAAGCAGAAAACCCAGGCAGGGGCAAACCGCCCCAGAACTGCTAGCAGGCATCCCCCACAGCTCTGGGAACCCGCAACAGAGGCCCCGGGGCAGAGCCATTCTCCAAGCCCTCCGCCCTTAAAGAAAAGGAAGAGTCCACGAGAAAGGCAGCAAGAAAGGGCCGCTGGTAAGACCCAGAAGCCTTGGCAGGAGGAACAGGCTCGAAACCTCCATCCCCAACCCAATCGGGGCAGTCCCTGAAAACCGCCGAAGTCTTTGCCCCATTTAACCCCGCCCTGAGCCCAAAACCCGCAGACGGTCCGAGGCCGGGAACAGGGAGGGAAAGGGGCGAACAGCACCTAACCAAAACGAGACGGTCCCAGGGCATCCGAGTGGGAAACCAACCTAGCGTGTTGCAGCAACCTAACCTAGCTTGCAACACGGATGCCGCCTGTACTCTGAACAGTAATAACATCAGGAGAGTACTGGAGAACAAGCAGAGAATATCTCTCGCAAGACTCCGGGTCAAGGTGTCAGTGACCCAACAGGCAACATGACGGAGGTAAAAGTGGCGACTGTCACATGGAGACAAGGGCACAGCAACCAACAATCCCGTACAATTCGGGGCTCGGCCCCTGTCGGGGCTCCCCTTACGGGCCCGTCCGGGCCCTGTCGGGGCCCGTAGGGGTAACAACTACGGGAAGCCCGGGCAAGGTGTTGCTAACCGGTTAACCCTTCCACTTCCATGAACCTTGTATACCACATATGTAAGGCCAATCTTGGAGTATGCAGCCCAGCATGGAGTCTGTACCTAGTCAAGCACAAGACGAAGCTGGAAAAAGTTCAGAGGTATGCCACTAGGTTAGTCCCAGAACTAAGAGGCATGAGTTATGAGGACAGACTACGTGAACTGCATCTTACGTCGCTGGAAGACAGAAGAGCTAGGGGAAACATGATCACCACATACAAAATTATCAAGGGAATTGGCAGGGTGGACAAGGATGGATTATTTAACACTGGTGGCACATGCACAAGGGGACACAGGTGGAAGCTGAGTACCCAAATAAACCACAGAGACATTAGAAAGAACTTTTTCAGTGTCAGAGTAGTTTGTAAATGGAATGTACTAGGAAGTGATGGGGTGGAGGCTGACTCCATACACAGTTTCAAATGTAAATATGACAGAGCTCAGTAGGCTCAGGAATCTGTACATCAGTTGATTGACAGTTGAGAGGCAGGACCAAAGAGCCAAAGCTCAACCCCCACAAACACACCTAGGTGAGTACTAGGTGAGTACTGCTCAGGGGTCCTGAGGACATTTACACCCATGTGTGCAAGAAAAAAAAATTTGAATTTTTTTTTTCATCTTCTAAACATGTTAATTTGTGTCCCCTGAGCACAGGAAAAATAATAATAAATTCTATTGTACTTACCAATGACATAATTGAGCCGACAAGTTGGCCGATGACGTCACAGAGCGTGAGCACTCAAGGGTGCTGTGTCAGGGAGCCTTCACTCACAGCCGCTCGGGAGGCCCGAGTTGCCGCGAATGTATATTCGGTGGAATTATTTACAGTATTCTTGGGACATTTTACAAAAAAAAAATTCGCTAGTATTGTTCCAATTATTACCACTAGACGTTGTATTATAATAAAACTGGTATAAACTCACTAGGCGCTCACATATTAGTGTCACAAGTATGCCCACCAAAATGGTATAGTTTGCAGGAAATATTCAATGTATTTGGGTTTTTCAATATAAACACTAAAAGTAACTTGATATGTACATTTATTTACAAAAGAATTCCACATTTAGTAGTCCTGGAGACTGTAATACTGTGCGAAACAGTCGATATGGCACAGAGGGACTGCACACGCTTCGCACCATGTTAACACCAATTTACGTTTCTGTGGCCTCAATTTGGTACTGGAACACACAACACACCGACACTGGCCTGCTGCACAAGATCCAGTTGGTGGTAATTTCTTCAGTTGGTGTATCAGAAAGGCCTCCCTGTAAGCGAGCCTGGGTGCAGGAGCATGGTTCAATATTGGGTCTCGAATGGGTCTTTGTATGTCAGGGGTGTCCTTGCCAAATTTGCCTAGTAACTGTTTCACAACTTGAAAACTAAACGAACAGAAATATGGTTTTCTACCTGTTTTCACAAGAAACATGTTGTAACTGTTCAGCATTGTTACGTCAATAAGGTGGAAAATCATTTTCTTCGTCCACTTCACAGTCTTCCGTACACACTCTACAGCACCCACCATCATGTCACATCAACTAAACGCATGTTGATGTTGTAGTCCATCACACAATCTGGCTTATATATTATTTGCTTTGTTGTTCTGTTCACCTTGCCACTGTCCACCATTGTACTAGGGTGAATGGTGGTCAACATGTTCACTTCACGTCTGTCTTTCCACCGCACTGAAAGCATTGCACCACTTTTTCTTACCTCGCAATCACCTACTTGTATAGCAGTGTCAAACACAGGCATTTCCCTTCGTTTTGGCTTTACTGTGCCACACACTCCAGTCTTATTATCAAGCAAGAATTTTGTTAGTAAGGAACTGGTATAATAGTTATCTGTGTACAATATGTGGCCCTTGTTCAGATATGGTGCAAGCAGTGTCTTCACCACACTAACTGAGAAGCCATGTTCGTCATTAGCAGGAATATCTACATTTGTGGCTGAATAAAGTATCATGTGTAACACCATTCCTGATTCACATTCACAGATCACAAAGAATTTCAATCCAAATCGGTGACGTTTTGAGGGAATATACTGCTTGAAGGCAGCACGTCCTTTGAAAAGCACAAGGGATTCACCAATAACCAGCTTCTGAGCTGGTACATAGTAATCTCAGAACTTTCCAATCAGGTCATTTAGCACGTGCCTCACCCACCAAAGCCTATCATCCTGTCTCTCGTCTGCATTATTTGCAAAATGAAGGCACCATAGGATCAACAGAAATCTTTCTCGGGACATATATTTCCCGAACAATGGTGTTGGAACAGCGTTGTCTTTGCTCCAATAATCTGATATTATGTGTTTCACACAATGTTTCATCAACATGCAAATTGCGAAACACATACAGTTCACCAACAGTTGTCTCTTTCCAACGCTGTAGTCGTGAAAATTCTGATACCTCCTCACCTTCAATGAGATCGGCCGCAAGTCTGTTCGTTTCGTGAACAATGTGTTCCATGAGCGACTCATCGAAATATGCAGTAAAGAAGTCCATTTCACTCATTTCGTCACCAGTATCAGGGAAAAGATCTGTAATTCCCACATCTCTGTTGTCAAAGTCGGGAATTTGTGGAACAAAATCTTCCCCATCACTCCGCACAAATAAACCTGCTGCCTTCTGAGAGCCATTAGCTACACCACGGCAAGGAATCCAGGGACCAGGAGCTGAAGCAGGCATAGCAACAGTAGGGGCAGGAAGGGTAGATGAGGGAAAAGATTTGGAACATGAGGGAATTTGTTCCTCATTGTCGCCATATTGTTCCATGCGGCGGCGCTTGGCTGGGCAGGCAGCTGATGCGGCGAAACTTGTACTAGCACTAGCAGCTGGGGTAAAACTATTCTCCGATTCTAAATCACTAAAACCTGAGAAAGATTCACTTGTTTCAGCCTCATCGATCATATCATTAACGTGCAATGGAACAGATGAACGACGTGCTTGGACGCGAGGTGGTGTTGAGTGGTGTTGAGTAGTAGCAGGTAACTCTTGTGGCATCCTCACCCTCGTGGCACCAACATGTTCACCCCTCACTATCCATGGTTTCTATTTCTTCAGGCTGTGTATAGTCCTCCTTGCCTTACCTTGAGGTTACCTTGAGGTGCTTCCGGGGCTTAGCGTCCCCGCGGCCCGGTCATCGACCAGGCCTCCTGGTTGCTGGACTGATCAACCAGGCTGTTGGACGCGGCTGCTTGCAGCCTGACGTATGAGTCACAGCCTGGTTGATCAGGTATCCTTTGGAGGTGCTTATCCAGTTCTCTCTTGAACACTGTGAGGGGTTTGCCAGTTATGCCCCTTATGTGTAGCGGGAGCGTGTTGAACAGTCTCGGGCCCCTGATGTTGATAGAGTTCTCTCTCAGAGTACCAGTTGCACCTCTGTTTTTCAACGGGGGTATTCTGCACATCCTGCCATGTCTTCTGGTCTCATGTGATGTTATTTCTGTGTGCAGGTTTGGGACCAGCCCCTCTAATATTTTCCATGTGTAAATTATTATGTATCTCTCCCACCTGCGCTCAAGGGAGTGCAGATTTAGGCTCTTTAGTCGGTCCCAATAGTTTAGATGTTTTACTGAGTGGATTCTAGCAGTAAAGGATCTCTGCACGCTCTCCAGGTCAGCAATTTCTCCAGCTTTGAAAGGGGCTGTCATTGTGCAGCAGTACTCCACTCTAGAGAGCACAAGCGTTTTGAAAAGTATCCTCATCTATATCTGAGTTGTCAATATCAGATTCGTCAACGTCCTTAAACAATTCATTGGCAATTTCGTCTTCGGTCAAAGACTGCGCGGTGCGCTGAGTGAGGTCGCACGCTGGGTCGTGATGCGCTCGCCATGGTGTCTGGCCACTAACTACGGCCTGGGAAACAAAGAAGGCCTGCTCTAGATTTTTTTTCAAGATGGCGTCTGTTTACAATTGCCCCTGGCTATGGTATGGGTGACCCCATTACACCGCAGGACATTTGAATCGTGCCTGGCACCCTTTGGCATATATATATGCAATGCGCACGGTGAGACATGTTACTCATGGCGTATATATAGGCCATGCGCAGTTCAAGGGTTAAACCACTCGACAAATATTACTCAAGACATCCACTCTCTTGACTGGTTCATATAAATCACAGGGAGGCACCTAACTGACTTTAACCTTTGGGCCGCTAGGTGTCCAAATGGCTTCAACACCCACAGGCACAACAACAACAAAATTTCAAATAAATCTTTCGTTTTATAAAAGTGTTCATTTGTGTTCCCTGATCACGAAAAAAATAACAAAAAAATCGTAGGTGGCATATTTTAGCCGCAATAGGGTAGGGAAGTCTGGCAAAAAAGAGGCGTTGACAGAGCCTTCGCCAGACGAGGTCTACTCCGCCCAAGCTGTCAGGTGGCAGTTGCCACAAATATATTATTACCTAATTATTTCAATGTTTCTGATCGATTTTTTTTTTTTGCAGTAATATTATTCATTAGTGTGTATTGTGATATATTTATATAATAAAATGTGTAAACCATCGCTGTACTGAAAAATTATGGTGTGCATATTAGTGATTCAATTATTATGTTCATAAAACAATAAACAAATAGTTTTGCTGTTATTACACTATATACACAAGTTATATATAAGTATCTGCATGTTTTGCTCACCATAACGAACCACTAAATTGGTCTTGAGTCAAAATGCAATGAGGAGTGACCGCCACACATCAGCCAGCCACTCACTGCCACTCCCTCCCTCAACAACACCTCACTCGCCCTCATTTTCCTCCCACACTACTGTTTTTGCATTTATTCACTATACACAGATGTTATATATAAGTATTTCCATGTTTTGTTCACCATAACTGTACATCTAAGCTTGTATGGTGAGTAAAGGCACAAAGACGTAGCTACTCCACAGTCAGCTGGTGGCGGCCGCCCTCAAGGCCAGACACACTAATATTTCTCCTCCAACAATACTGTTTGTGGTGTTATTATGCTATATACACACATTATATATAAGTATCTACCTGTTTTATTCACCATACCTGTACAAATAAGCTGGTATGGTGCCCAAAGACCATAGTGGCCACCAGTAAACAACATGACAAGTCGTGCAGACGAAGCACCTCACTCACCAAAATGGCGGCTCCCAACCTACTCCTATGCTGTTTATACCCTCTATACACACGTTATATATAAGTATCTACATTTGTGTTCACCATAGCGAACCACTAAGCTGGTATGGTGAGTGCAGTCAATAAAAGGTGGCCACACACAGTCAGAAGACAACGCCACCACCCTCCCTCCCACAGCATTACTCCTCCCTCCATGGAGCACAGCGCTAAATATCACCACAATTCTGCTATTATCAGAACCCTGGTTGTTTTATCACAGTCAGGGGTCTTCTGTAATAATATCATCGCTACATAATAGCATGGACAAGTATATTATGGCATTTTTAGGCAATGCTGTGGTCACAAGCTGAACAGCAGTGATGTGAGCTCATGCTGCGTGCATCAGGCTTGGTAGCTCACTCAATACTGAGGCCCCTAACACCCGGGAATTTGGCCCATGATTTTTTTTTTAAATGGCGTCTGTTTACAAGAGCCCTGTTGAAGGTGTGGTGAACTCCGTGTATCCGTGGGCCGTTCAAATCTTGCGTAGTACTCCAAAGCATCATATGATGCGATGTGCAACTTAAGGGTTAAAGATGGCGTCTGTTTACAAGAGCCCTGAGGAAGCTGATGTGAACCCCATGTAGCTGCGGGAGTTTTGAATGGAGCGTGAAAAATACAAATACCCGGAGGCACGTAGCGCACCCCAGACGTAGGCCTGCAGGCGCGTTGTGCAGTTAAAGGGTTAATGTTATAGTTAATCTACTTTTGCACCTCATATCTCTCCATAACAACTAAATTTGTAACTGTACTCTTAGCATCATGAATGCTGCCATCCAGTTTTGTTTTACTGCTGTTTTCCCAGTGTCCAGTTTTACTGCTCTAATTCTTGATTTTCAGTGTTTATACCACACCATCATTTCACATCAATGTGTAAGAGTTTGCACAATTACTCCTTCATATAATCCTTTTTATGAATTCCTGTCTTCATATTTCTTATCGGGGATTTCATTGCATCAGCAACTTTCTTTTCCTGACTCGCCGATCTCTCAAGTACAGTGTCAGAAATTTCTCTCTCTGTCCAACACACATTCCATGTATTTAGCTGATCAAGTTACTTATGTTTGTTTATATATTTCTCTTGGGAGAATGTGTGGCCTTCTTGTGAGCCACAGATAATAATGCCTGCCTGCCCATAGTTGAACTACCCTGGTACAGGATATGCAATATATTAATTTTAATTCACTTCGCTGCCAACTTAGATGATGAATAATGGATCATCACCCTTATGGTTATAATATAAAATGCTATGGAGTGAATTATAATGCTCAAGCAAGAGGAAATTCATTTAAAATATTCTTAGATACTGGTTGTGGTATATTGTTGGTGGTGAACAAGACAGAACTAAAGCATTATGAAATTGCCACAGGGATGTCAAACATCAGACATACGGAGAGAGAGAGAGGCTGCAATACATGGAGCGAAACCAGTCAAGTCACAAGCAGGCTTGACTGTACCACGTTCAGTTTGTGTAATTACCTAAGTGTAATTACCTAAGTGTAGTTACAGGATGAGAGCTATGCTCGTGGTGTCCCATCTTCCCAGCACTCTTTGTCATATAACGCTTTGAAACTGTGTCACATCACATTCATCTGTGCACGTGAGTGAAGGCTACCTTGGAAGAAATGCCACTTACAATAGCACCTGAAAATACAATCTGAGTTGATTAACTTCATATAAACCTAATGCACAAACTCTGTTAACATTGTATTAAGTACCTATGACCTCCAGATGTTAAAGGGAGGATAAACTAAATATACTGTAAGGCAGACATAACTGAAATAGCAAGTTGTACTGCATACTGGAAGCAAGGTACAATGAGGCTGAACTGTAGAGAGGAAGTTGAGCAGAACCTAAAGACACACACATATTGTAAGAGTAAGCAGTATGTGGTGCATGTGTGTGTGTGAATTATGTGTGTAATGCACTATCCCATATACTAGTGTTTCTTCTAACAGGAACACTGTAAACCCCCTAGTGTCTGTGTTTGTGTCCACGATTATTTATCACTGAAAATAATTTGTAATATTTATGAAAAGTTCATTAACATTGTTTTCACTACCAGATATGAACAGATGTCTCAACCATCATTGCCTTCAACCATGTAAACAAAGAATAAATTTTATACAAATCTTTACTGTTACAAGATCATAACTGCTATTCTTTACATGATACTAAGGTAAAATACAAACCAGCGTTGAATGTAATGAAAGGCCATTTTCTGGGAGAGCCCCAGAGGCTCCCTGGAGCTTATCAGGCTAATGTGTTTTATATTAGACTGGGACATTAGCTATGGAGTTCAGACCTACCAGGGACCATGAGCCAGAACCTGGCCCCTTCAGAGACGTTTCAGGGAGCAATGGCCCTGGAAAACCCCCTTGTGGTTGGGGGTTTTCCTTATCTGCCATCGATCTGGGTTAGGCACCCAGAAAGGTAGGCATAACAAAACAAACCCCACATGGTAGGAAACTAAAACAAAAACCGAACAGAGAGGTAGAACTCCCTACAATCCCAAGGAAACAAGCAAACAAGCAAACGTCACACTCCACTGCCACGGTGCTCGTTCGCGCAGCACTTCACTCCCAGAGAGGGGGAGAAGAGGGCCTCGGACTTCACTGCGCTTGCTGCCTAGCACTCCAGTTCAGAAGCTATGGTTCAACATACACGAAAAACTGCCGACCGGTGGGAGGGAGGGCTGCCAGGCCAACCCGTCCTCTTAAAAATATTGTCACTTTTTGCTAGTATGCGCACTTTGGCCAAATTTGGATGTAATTTGAAATGAAATTGACTCACAAAAGTGACGTACTGTTCCGTTTTCTGTTTGAGTCGTCCGTCTCACTCGGCAAGCTTAGAAGAGGATTCTTTCCATTAATGTTTTTCATACCGTTTTGAAACTTCATGAGAATTTCCTGCCCACCTAACCTATCAGAGGACCCTTAACTTACTGTTGTTGAAAAAAAAAATCCCAAATTTATATTCATTTTTTTCATTTTCAAATTACGTCCATATTCAGCCATACGGGCAAACGGCCAAAAACAACATTCTTTTTAAGAGGACAGGATGGCCAGGAAGCCTCTGGGGCTCACCCAGAAAATGGTGTTTCATTACATTCAATGCTGGTTTTCTGAGGGAAGCCCCTATGGCTCCCTGGAGCTACTTACCCAAAGAGATGGAAAATAGGGGCTTATCCTGGAGGTGGGCTGGCACTAACTCCTCAACACGAAGTCGAGACAACTGGCTGCAATCTGCAACCCAAAGCAACACAAGAACACCCAGGAACAGGTACGTTCACCAAATAACGGGTGGCCAGGACTCTGTTCGACCTCCAATATCCTCGCGCCCAAATATGAGCCCAAGGCATGTTACCAAACATGGCAGCCAAAGCTGCAAACTTCCGAACATCATGGACGCGATGATAGACTGCAGGCTGGTTAGACTTAATAACCCTGCGGACAACCTGGGAGACTCGAGCCTTGGAACAGGGAACAAGGGAAACTGGATCAACCCAAAGCGCATCTCCAGCCACCAACACCGAAGTGCGCAGGCAATGGCGAAGAGCCACAACCGACCACAACACATGATGCACCCTCGGCCGAACCATCCAAGCATATATGACCCAAGGATCTCTCCAGAAAGCAGCCGTCTTGTTCTTCGTCAGAAAAGATGGAGAAGGCTCCAAACCTACAAAGCTACGCCCATTACCAAGAAAGCAGAAACCCCTGCGCTGTAGGAGAGCAGAAAGCTCCCTGACCCGACCCCCAGAGGCCAATGCCAACAAAAACAGGGCCTTGGAAAAACAATCTTGAACTGAAGGTGCCACCACAAACCAAGGAGATGAATGATAAGAGAGCACCCTGTCCAAGGACCAGGGCAGCTCAGGCGGCGCATGAGCAGGCCGGAGGTGAATCATAGCACGAGAAAACTTACAGAACGGGGAGGATGTGATGTCCACCCCGAACACAAGCTGGAGCTGCTCCGCCAGCGCCGCACGATACGAGGCAACAGTATTAGGTATCAAACGACGGTCCTGAGAAAGATAAGAAAGAAAGGACAAGACAACCTGATCAAAAGAGAAGACAACTTACGAAGAGCAAGAAAATGGTGAAAAGAACGGCAGGAAAATTTATACTATTGCCGAGACGAAGCTCTCAGGTGGGATAGCATCAACGAAGCCACCTGATCACCATAGAAATGGTGATACACTCGTGGCCAGAGGAGAAGGTCAAACCAGCCCCATTCCAGACCGGTCCGACCTGCTGAAAGAGGTGGAGTCGCGGGAAACGTCCCGGGTTCGGACACCGAGCAAGCAGCGCCGGAAACCAAGGCTGGGCTGGCCACCAAGGGGCCACAAGGACTATTCTCCCTGGGAAGGTCTCCAACCAAGCCAGAACCCGAAACAACAACTGGACCGGGGAAAAGAGGTACAGGTAACCTCACCTTGACCAGTCCTGCCGAAAGACATCCACTGTGAACGCCTCGCAGTCGGGGAAAGGTATTACATAGATTAGGAGATACCGAGACTACGCCAGTGCAAAGTCCACGTCCAGGAGCCCATACGTCTGGCAAATCCAACAAAACGAGGCGTCGTTGACCATCCATTCCGTGGACAGGGTAATGAAGTGAGAAAGGCCGTCCGCCAGGACGTTGGACACTCCCCGGATATGAAACGCCCGGAGAACCAAACCCAGAGAATTCAAATCGCCACTCGCATTTGAACACAGCACAAGCATAAACCTATCTTTCATAGGCTTGTGTCTGGGCAAGGATTTTTCCTCCTTGGTAATGTATGTCCTCTTAGGCAATCTTTCCAGAACAGTCCTGTTTCGTCACAATTAAACACTTGTTGCGGTAGGTATCCCTCAGCCTCTGCAAACTCTTTAAATTCTTCAATAAATCGTTCAACGGCTGTTTGTCTGAGCTGGCTGCCTCCCCATGCCTCGCAACACTATGGATACCACTTCTTTTTCTAAATTTTTCAAACCATCCCCTGCTTGCCTTAAACTCTTTCGTATCTGCATCATTAGTTCCAGAGGTTTTCTTTACAAGGTCTTCGTGCAATACCCTGGCTTTCTCACAAATGATGGCCTCCGAAACACTATCACCCTTTAACTCCTTGTCGTGTATCCAAATGGGATAGTCAGTGGGTGTGAGGCACTGGTAAACTGAAGGGCGGAGGGGCAACGATCGCCGTACCACCGTGCGCTAGGTCGGCCTGTACGCGTAACAACAAACTCATGTTCCGAGGTAACCCTCGCCTTCCGAGGCACATTTTCCGAGCAAATCCTGTTCATATTCCGAAAAACTCGTATTTCGAGGTACCACTGTATAACATGTTAGCATGAAAAAACTAAATAAATAAAGTGAGATACAATGAAAATAAATCAACAAAGTTATTCATATGCAGCAACTCAACTAAAAATATGCAACTTCTCCAGGCCACTACAGCTATACCACAAGAGGTAGAGACTTTTTATTTGGATTTTTGTGCTTCCTGAAGGCTAAATAACAATGTCACAAGAAAAATAATTTTTCAAAACAACTTTTTTCTTGGGTACCCTGGGGGTGTCAGCTATTTAACAGTTAGCTGTTTAAGGGTTAAGGGGCAGGTCAGGGTGACACACAAACACTGGTATAATTTTCTTGTATATCACTGCACAATGATGAATGAATCACATACTTGTAATCTGGCACACTGTGAGCTCGATGAACTCAAAACATGACATAGATAAATCAAGCTTTGTTCAGGTCTTAGACCTACTCAAAATAATTGAGCACACTGTATCATGATAAGTATCAATTAATTTTATGTGCTTTCTGCACCTATTAATAATATTAATGTATCAAGACCTGTAATTTGCATAAAATAGACATATTTTAGTTATATAAGGTTTTAATATGAGTATTCACTTGAGTATTTCATCACCATAACTACATGTGTATTATTGTTTTTTTTTTTTTTTTTTTTTTTTTTTTTTTTTTTTTTTTTTTTGAGATATATACAAGAGTTGTTACATTCTTGTAAAGCCACTAGTACGCGTAGCGTTTCGGGCAGGTCCCTGGAATACGATCCCCGCCGCGAAGAATCGTTGTTACAACCAAGTACACATTTTACTGTTGCGTTAAACAGAGGCTACAGTTAGGGAATTGCGCCCAGTAAATCCTCCCCGGCCAGGATACGAACCCATGACATAGCGCTCGCGGAACGCCAGGCGAGTGTCTTACCACTACACCACGGAGACTGAGACTTTTGTCCGGTGTGTGAAATTTGTA
>WNGS01003845.1:5000-13377 GCA_020271785.1 Procambarus virginalis
AGAGACAGTTCCGAAAGGCAAAGACGAATAGCTTGAGTGAGTGGATGAGGTAAAGAGATCAAAGGGAAGGAAACTGTCAGGAGGAAAGCGCCAAACCATTACGACTATATTGCACTTGGAAGGGGTCAGGATAAGGATTTGGGATGTGACGGGGGTCAGGAATGGTGCCCAACACCTTGGACGGTCGGGGACTGAACACCGACCTGCATGAAGCGTGACCGCCGCTCTACCGACCATTCTCGTAATTTCTATCAAAGCACAGATGTAAATAAAACTTCCGCATAGTCTTAGATGGCGGAAAATTATATTGAACGACCACGTGACAAGACTACAACAAACAGGAGGGAATATACAGAGAGTGACACGGAAATTTACGAAGTACTGAACGCCTGTTTCCATGGAGTGTTCACAACTGAGCCTGAACAACTCTCGTAGTTAAAAGAGGAGGCGACCTTAGATGTGAGACTTAAATGATTGAGGTGACAACAGAGTAAATAATCATCTTGCATTACTTGGCGAAATAAAAGGCAATGGACCAGACAAAGAATTAGCGTCGATGTTATATATGAAGTAGGTCCTTAGCCTACCTCAAGCAAGTAACCAACTTTCAAGTATATAGATAAAAGGCACTTAAAAACAGTATTAATGACAGGAATCCCTGCATAGTACTCGAAAGAATAATTAGGATGAGACTAGTTACACACCCCAGAAAATGTATGGAAACCATACATCAAACATAGCTTTAATGCAGGTAAATTATGCCTAACGAGACTATAGGACTTCTATGATAAAATGACAACAAAAGGCAGGACAAAGNATGAAGGTATGGATAAACCTGACAATGGATAGGTGAAGGTATGGATTAGTCTGACAATGGATCTATCTTGAGGTTATCTTGAGATGATTTCGGGGCTTTAGTGTCCCCGCGGCCCGGTCCTCGACCAGGCCTCCACCCCCAGGAAGCAGCCCGTGACAGCTGACTAACACCCAGGTACCTATTTTACTGCTAGGTAACAGGGGATAGGTGATAGGTAACCTGCTAGTTAACCCTGTTACCTGCTAGGTAACAGGGGATAGGTGGATAGGTGAAGGTATGGATTAGCCTGAGAATGGATAGGAAATGAATAAATAAACGATTAAATATATATTCAATATTTGATACCAGATGTGTGATAGAATGATTGGGAAGGATTAGTGGGATTAGTGAATGGAAAGACAACAGATCTGTCATGTATATACCAGTCAGTGTCTGACAGATGTCCTGTCTATCTGTCAACCAGTCTTATATACCCTCGTGTTTGGGTGACCGACAAGGGAGGAGGAGGAGGAGGAGGAGGGAAGGTAGGTGTCAAGCAAGGTGGATGGGAGGGGTGTGTGTAGGAGGGTGGGAAGGGAGGAGCCCCTACGGCACCCAGAGAGGAGAGCACAGGGCCAGTGTGCGTCTGGTCGCTGTGTAGTGAACACCGGCGCGCTCCCAGCCCTCCTTGGCTGGTGTTTCCCGGTGCGGCAGCCCTGGCTAAGGCTTCCTGATGCTCTTCTTGTTGGATGGGGGGGCGGATCCTCTGGACATTTTTCCGTTGAAACTCTCGGCTAACACTCCGAGAGGCGAGCTGTGCTGGTAAAGGCAAATGTCCAACTATAATCATTTTTATATAGCGGTAAATTATGTGGAAGGAAGTGAACCGCACTATGCCGGACTGAGTAATGTGAAGGGGTTGAAGGGCAAGTGTTTTTACTAGTGTACTTGACGTCTTAAGTAAGCTCTTAACGCGGTGATGTAAAGTACTATGGTGTGACGTACACACTTGAAACCGTAGAGTGCTGTCGATAATTGCTATATACAGACAACATTCAGAGAATAATCAGATCACATCTATCAAATGAACTAATTACTGGTCGATGTTTTCGTAAGAAAGAAAACAACGAGAACCCGATACACTGAAACGGAATAAGAATAAAATTTGACGTTCCACAAAAACTTGCAACCACTTTACATGATAATAAATTCTCTGTGTGGAGTTGTTGGGTCTGTTGGTCAATGTTCTTGGCTGCAACTAATAGAATAAAATCCCCAAAACATGCCACCGTCTTTGCCAATATTTTTTTCCGAGAAATTAGGCTTGAGTAATGAATGAGAGATTTGCGGTTGAACCTCTGTAATCTACCACACAATTATGATAAACTTTTTAATTAATAATTACCTATTGTGAGATTATATTTTTGAATACGTGGGAATCATGGCAATCATTCATGCAAGGCAGGATCGTTCATTGTGGCTGAACCATGCAATAAGTAGCACTAAAAGGAACACCGGGAACCAAAAAATAGCGGAGAACGATACCTTCATCGTGTACCAGGAGAAGGTGAATAAGTCAATAAGAAGATATTTGAGTGCTATGGCCTCACTCTGAAATATTCATCTCACATTACAAAGTATCAAGGAGCGTGTGACGTCCATTAAATGGAGTTCTAGCATGAGCTCTCACTGTAAGTGCTGCACGCCCACACCCATGTTGAGTTGGTTGTTGACCTCAGGCAGATATTTGTTTATTGATCTCTGAACCATATTCTTCCATCCAGTCTCCCAGCTAGATAGTTGAACATTCCTCCACCCAGATAGCAAGATAGTTGAACATTCCTCCACCCAGACAGCTAGATAGATGAACATTCCTCCACCCAGACAGCTAGATAATTGAACATTCCTCCACCCAACCTGTTAGCTAGATAGTTGAACATTCCTCCACCCTGCCAGCCAACCAGATAGTTGAATATTCCTCTTTTCAGCCAGCCTGCTAGATTGTTGAACATTCTTCCACCAACCCAGACAGCTAGATAGTTGAACATTCCCCCACCCAGCCTGTCAGCCAACTAGATAGTTGAACATTCCTCCACCCAGCCAGCCAGCCAGCTAGATATTTGAACATTCCTCCAGCCAGCCAGCTAGATAGTTGAACATTTCTCCACCCAGCCTGCCTGCTAGATAGTTGAACATTCCTCAGCCAGCCAGCTAGATATTTGAACATTTCTCCAGCCAGCCAGCTAGATAGTTGAACATTCCTCCACCCAGCCTGCTTGCTAGATAGTTGAACATTACTCCACCCCAGCCAGATAGTTGAACATTCCTCCACCCAGCCAGCCAGCTAGTCAATAATTCTTCCACACGCCCAACCTGATAGTTAACCATTCCTCCACCTGCCTAGCTAGTTAGATTCCTCCACCCATCCACTTCGCTAGTCATTCTTTCCTCCAGCTAAATAGACAATTGGCCATTAGTTTACGTAGCCACCTAGCTAATCAACTAATAGTCAACATTTATATTCAATAAATGGTTGTCATACTGGAATATATCTGAACGGCTTGTATATTGCTCCAAATCCTTGCCATTCGAACCCCGAATTAACTTACGTTGTATTCCACTCAGACGTCTGTTAACCAATCAATCGTCTGCATCCATCTTGAACTCACTCACCCATCCTGTCACGGGCTGTGTGTCCATTCATCCCTCTGCATGATTAATTTGTACGTGAATTAAATTGTTGAGAGTAACTGTATATAAATAATTGTCTTACGATTAGAGCTGGCAGGTGTTTCTCACATCACCTGCTCTTCAGTCTTTGAATATATGCAATTGTAATTATGTGTGTATTTTGACCCGTGTAATTCTCTCTCTGGAAGAATATATTGATTCAACACGGAAGGAAGGAGGAAGAAACTATCGGGAGAAAGTGCCAAGCCATTACGACTATATAGCACTGGGAGGGGTCAGGATAGGATTTGGGATGGGACGGGGGGGGGGGAGGAATGGTGCCCAGCCACTTTGACGATCGGGGATTGAACGTCGATGGTTCAACAAGGAGTAAATGTGAATAATGTGGACATTCCTCACTGTAGTCCGATAATAATCTTCAATGTTATTGGTTGATGAGGAAATATTTGGTCATGTTCTTGAGCTAAAACTTGTCATTCATGGTCGGCGTGATATTATCAGTGATAATTAATATAATTTGTAACATAACATGATACAAGACGGTGACGATACTCTTATTAAAATAATTAGGATTAGACCAAATAAAAGTTGACCTTCTTGAGAAGGTTTATGTGGTGGTAATTATGAACTCTAACTTTATTCTGTGACCGGTGTCGAATGTTTTATTGCTCGCGCTACTGAACCGTAAGATTAGATTTCTTGACCAATTAGGTTATCCCGAGTTCCTTCTAGTTCTCTGAGTGCAGGTGGCCGGGAACTCAGAGCAGGAACTTGTCCGATTACCAGCCTTAGTTCCGGCAACTTACCAATGAACCTTCCGGAATATTTATCCGTGTCCATTGTTCAGTATTGTACATCATTTTTAATGGGTTCAACGACAGCTCGCTACTTACATAGCCAGGGCTCGATCCCCCATGGTACCTGAGGCTGGGTACCGTTCTTTTGCTCCATCCTCATAATCCAAATCCTTGTCCTCATATTCCAGCTCTTTCTCTTTAATTCCCGGCCACTTATCAACAGGTTCCATCTTAAAGTACTCATATCTCAGCGATTTGTCCTAACATATCATATATTTCTCACATATAAGCGCCTTGGTCTTATATCCTATCCCCTTGTCCTTATATCCTAATTCCATATCCACATATTGCAATTCCTTGTCCTTATATCCCAGCTCCCTATTCTCATATCCCAGCTCCTTGTCGACATATTCTTTCCAGTGATATAATGATCATACTTGATTTAACGTTCATTCCATTATATATAATAATGGTATAATATGTATGAAAACTTACGAGACAGGAGTCTTAAAGGCCAAGAGTTAGACTTGGTTGGTCAGCTTTACTTGGGAATGGGTGAAGGAACCTACAAGTAGTCCCACTGACCCGTTGACAACAATGAGGTCATTCTGTTTGGAACAACGGCGCCTTTAACAACGGGGCCTGGAACAACGGGGCCTAGCAATGTACTCTGTTAAATTTGTAGCTTCTGATAGAGATTTTAACCCTGTCCCTAGTAAGTTAGTTTTTTCAATAGTTTCTTACTATTTATTACATTAATGTACAAATATGTGATATTGAAACATATATGTATGGATAAACTCGGTGAAATGCGTTCGTTTCTTCTCCGATACAGAAAAAGTCTATATGGAATCTATACGAAAACAAAAAATCTATACGGAAAAAAGTCTAATTATTAAGAGATTTCTTCAAGGTCAATACTAGGTAAACCTGCTCAAAAATCTACGTTGACTAATCTAATGTCTAGAGTAGATTAGAATCTAGTCTAAATTACAACAAATCTAATGACATTTCATTGATATTTTACAGCATATTTTACTTTACTAATAAGATGGAGCATGATTAATGGTGCCATTGACTATTCAGCACAACAGAATTTACATGATATTTGCGCAATAACAAGCGGTCAAACCCAGCTCATACAATACGTTGCTAATTATATACAAACATGTATTAATATATATAAAAGGGGTGCCACTTCTTGTGCAGTTGTGGGGACCCAGAGCCTCGGAAATCCAAATTAGGAACATTCAAAGAAAATTTGTCGTTTGTCTGTTTCTTGAGTATTTGCTTCTGTTGCCACCCCTATTTGATTGTAATCTTTATTGTACATGATTCCCGCCAAACACACACCGAAACACGACGTTGGTACAACGTTCGAACAAGTTTTACACCACCTAACCAGTTATAACAACCAATATAGCAAGTTGTAACACGTTCTAATACGTCATAAACACGTTAAGCCAAGATGTAACAACTTTATTACAGGTTGTAACAAGCGGAAAATAGAGACAGTTTCGGTTTGTGTTTCCAGGTTGTGGGGAAATCTGGCTCTAATTTATATGGTAATAATGGTATATATTCTAGATGCTCGAATAACCACTCCCTTTATGGGAGAATTAAATGAAATATTTAAATTGAATTAGAGCACCAGTGGCTTATGGATCTCTATGATGAAATACAATTAAATACTAAGATTCTATTCTATGCAATAATAAATGTAAATTCAATATATTCTAGAGCCGCTTCCATAACACATTTTGGGGGGTCTTCTATAAGGTTAGTCTACATAATGCATAAAATGTATGATAAATTGCATACGTAATGAAAATAATAAATGTGGATACATAGACTACAAATTATGGATGTATAATGGTTAGTTAAATGCAATGTAAATATTTCGGCATCTTAATGATCAATTATGTATATAATTCATATGCCAATAATTGGAAATGCCTTGCCTCTCAATAATTTAAAGGTACTATTTACAATTAATACTGATAATATTCTCAGCTGGTTTAGAGGAACGTGGAATGCGTCCAATCTCTATAACATGTTGGGACCAGCCGGGAGATCCTTGGGACACGTGATCATGGGGACAGTCACACGCCGCCTCAGTTGACTTACACCACGCTGAAATAATTAACTTCCATAATTAGCACTCCAAACTAGTATTCACACATTTAAATGCAAGATCTAAGATAATTGGATGGGTGGAAGCAGCATTTACATGGGTGTGTTAATTCGCCTACACGTTACAACAGGGTACCTACATTAGGAAAAAAATTAAGAGCTCAAAAATAATATTAAATGGTAAGATGCCAGCCAAAACTGGCGTCTGTGATTCTGGTAAGCTGCGCCATCAATTTGAAGCCCGAAGATGTATGGATGCTTGCAGAATTGGATGATTTGGTAGGGCCACTTCGGTACACCTTGCTGCCAGTAAATCGAAAATGGCGAGAATCCTCCTTCCCTCTCGGGGACGCGCATGCGCAGAAGCTCAAAGTAAGGGCCCGAGCATAAATTATATTTATTCATTAAATTCTAAATAGGGAAGGAAGTGGTTATGACGAATATTTATGTCATAAATAAATGTATTATACGGTCATATATTTTCTCGGCAAGTTGGTTAATTCAGGTTACGCAAATAAACGAGAAGCTTGGAAGTGGAAATTATTTTATATTATAATATTAGTCATTGGAACAGCTATCTAGCTGGGTAAGGGAGTTCCAGTAAACTGTAGTATACTAAATAAAGTAAACTATTAATAAATTATTGTCCTTAATAAAGGTAAGTAAATAAGTGGACTCGATATGATTCTTCAGATAAATGGAAAATTATTCCCTGTGGCTGGCTGACGCAACACTGCCACAATTCTAGGAAACATTACATGACGCTCCACATCCTAATGCAATGAATTCTGTATCACTAAACTACGGATTAGTAATGTTCGTTAATTATGATGCTTAGTACAGGATATCCATCCCATTGTACTAAGGATTAGTAAATGAGTATTAGATGATCATGACGCCTAAAACAGGAAATACATCCTACTGTATTAAGGATTAGGAATCAGATGTTAGATATTTCCAACAATGATTACATGATTACAACTTGAGTGTAATTAACATATACATGACATAACTATTATAAATGTAATAAAACACACCAACAAGATTCATTAATAGATGCCTCTAACCTATTTGACCACTATTGCAACTCAAGCAGCTTGTCGTGTAAGAGTGCCTCCTCCAACCCCCTTTTTTGTTTTTATTCATTTTATTATAGAAAGTCACACCGTTACAAACCTGATTGGTTACAAAATATGAACATTGAAACAAGGAAAGGCAGTTAGAGGAAAAGTTTCCTTCCTAGAGATTGCAAACGCTGGGCAGGTACCCCAACAACGTTGGGCAGGAACCCCCACCAACGCTGGGCAGGAACCCCAGCAACGCAAGCCAGGAACCCCACCAACGCTGGGCAGGAACCCCCACCAACGCTGGGCAGGAACCCCAGCAACGCAAGCCAGGAACCCCACCAACGCTGGGCAGGAACCCCCACCAACGCTGGGCAGGAACCCCCACCAACGCTGGGCAGGAACCCCCACTTACGCTGGGCAGGAACCCCACCTATGCTGGGCAGGAACCCCATCAACGAAGGGCAAGAACCCCCACCTACGCTGGGCATGAACCCCCACCTACGCTGGGCAGGATCACCCACCAACGATGACCAGGAATCCCACCAACGCTCGCCAGGAACACCACCTACGCTGGGCAAGAACCCCCACCTACACTGGGAAGGAACTCCACCAACGCTGGGCAAGTACCCCACCAACGCTGGGCAGGAACCCAACCTACGCTGGGCAGGAACCCCAGCAACGCAAGCCAGGAACCCCACCAACGCTGGGCAAGAACCCCCACCTACGCTGGGCAGAACCCCCCTCCCCCCCGCTATGCTGGGCAGGAACCCCCACCAATGCTGGCCAGGAACCCCACCAACGCTGGGCAGGAACCCCACCTACGCTGGGCAGGAAACACCCCCCCCCCCAACCTGCGCTTGACAGAAACACCCCACCTGCGTTTGGCAGGAACC
>WNGS01003846.1:8348-19710 GCA_020271785.1 Procambarus virginalis
ATAGTTAATTTCTAATTATATCCAGAAACCCAACTGTAATAATCTTATTTTTAATGTTCATAGATATTTACACTTTGTGATCACGAGGAATGTGTATATATTATACAGTTAGGTTAACAGAACCACACACACAGCAACTTAATCGCAAAAATTGATTCTTTCCGCATTTAATCAGGCATTGTGATGTTAGTTTGAGCGTGTATGTGAACCTGCCGTACAGTGCCTCAGGAGCTAGGATAGTGAGGACTGCCTGGTGGACTGCAGCTCGTGGTCTCCAGATCACTACCCATCATCCTCTCTTCCCGGACAAGTTCAATAAGTATGAAGTTTTCCATAAGAAATTACTCAATACGAAATATATTTTTCTTTGGTTCAGTTGTTACATACATCAAAATAATAATATAAATCACAATTAGTAGGCATCCATCAGTCTCAGGAGACTTCGGAGTTACGCTCTGGTTGTCGGTCAACGCCAATACGATTGGTTCAGGCACCGTCGCAGGAACTGTAAGCTCCAGGTTGACTTCGAAGTTGGTGAAAGAAGGCACAGGGACTCCAAACTCGGAGTCCCTGTGCCTTCTTTCTTATTTGATTCTTCTCCGGCCCGCCGTGGTCGGGGCCGGAGAAGAATCATCCCATCGAGGGCTAGGACGATCCCAGTCTTCTGAAGCAGAGCCTGGGCCGCTCGAGCCCCAGGAGGTGGATTCCCAGTCTGGCACCTACAGGTTTCAGACAGAGATTGTCACAGCCCTCTTTCACCTGAGGCCGGCTACCTTCAAGTCCAAGCAGAAGGAAGAGTGATAATTATTAAATACAACAATTATTATTATAATCATCTATATAAATAAAAATGTAAATGTTCGTTTGTTCAAAATCGCTAATCTCCGAAAGCTCTTCACCGATTCCTTTGAAATTTTCACACAACGTTCCATTTGCATCCGAGCGGGTTTATATATACATATTACATAGATGTCACGTTTGTGACGGCAAAAAACATTTTTTTGTAAACTGTGTTTTTCATATGTTTTTCATGGGAGGGAAATCTTCGAAACTTCTTTACTCATTGCTTTGAAATTTTGACACAACGTTGCATTTGAATAGGCGCGTGTTTTTATATACCTACTATATGCATGCCACACCTGTGACAGGAAACAACATGCTTTTTTTTTAAAAAAAAAACAGCGCCATCTCTTGGAAATAAGAGCAATACACGCTGTAATCTCCGAAAGTTTTTCACCGATTGCTTTGAAATTTTGACACAACGTTCCATTCGAATATGTGTGTAACGTACGTTTATGTTACGTTGTTGGGTAGATTAGATACACAGTGTTTAGTGAGTTTCATATTTATTTAGTAGTCCTGGGTACAGCAGTGTCGTAGACGTTGAGACGAAGCCTGGAGCAGAGCAGAGAGCTGAGTGAGGCCGGAGTCGTGGAGCTCTATGCGGGAGAGCATGGCGGCTCGATTGGGAATTGCGAGTGTGTGAACTCGGGGAGCGAAAGCGTTGTAGCTGGATGCGGTCGTAGTCTGCCGTCTGCTCTGTGTCGAAGCTGTAGCGTCTTGGGTCTACTAGAACTGCCCAAGCCGAGTACTACATTCTTGACTGGAGATTGTACTGTTTTCTATTCATCAAATCGTTGCTTATATGGTGATTACACCTCAGCTTCCTCCAACAAGGTGAGGAGAGTATTGGGGAAAGGATTGTAGCTTCTGTAATTAGTTATGCTATGAAGATAATGAGATAATGGAGCGAGTATAAGATTAACTCGCTACATGTGCATGTTTTTATATACCGGCTATATAGATGCCACACCTGTGACAGGTACATACATGCTTTTTTGAAAAGCAGCGCCATCTGTTGCACATAATAGCAATTCACGCTATACTAAATATGTTATGATTCCATTTCAATTTCCTATTGCATTGATAAATTGAATTTTCATAAATTGTTATTTATTTTCATTTTGATTTAATTATTTTGTGTGACATTGCATTTGAATTGTGCAGTGTTGTTTACCATACCGTTCATTTCATTAATATAAGTATAGATGCCACACCTGTGACAGGTAAAATAATTCATTTTTTTTAACAACGGTGCCATCTGTTGCATGTAAGAGCAACACACACTATACTAAATATGTTACGATTCCACTTCAGTGTTTCTGATTGCACTGACAAAATGATTTTTCATAGATTTTGATTGATTTTCATTTTGATTTAATTATTTGTTTGACATTGCATTGGAATTGAGCTGTGTTTTTTAATTGTTTTTCCTTTTGTTTTCTAACTGTTTTTCTTATACTTCAGTGATGGGAACATCAGATCACTTGATGTTCCCATTCTCTGATGGGAACATCAGATCGTTTGGGAATGCATCGAATGAGGGAGTGGGGTATGTTGGGGAGGACAAGGGGACGAGAGTGGGGGATTGTGGGGAGAACGAGGCGACAGGGAAGGGGGGGGGTAATAGTGGGGAAGACGAGAGGACCGGGGAGTTGGGGATGGTGGGGACGAAGGGACAGGGGAATGGAGAATGGTGGTGAGGACAAGGGGACAGAGGAGTGAGGGTTGGTGGAAAGGACGAGAGGAATTGAGAGGGTTGAATGGTAGGGAGGATGAGGGGATAAGGGAGTGGGAGATGGTGGGGAAGAGGAGGGAATGGTGAAGTGGGGAATGGTTAGGACTAACAGACGCTGAAGTGTGGGATGTTGGGGAGGACACAAGGACGGGGGAGGGGGGAAATAGTGGAAAGGACGAGGGGACGGAGGAGTGGAGAATGGTTGGGAGGAAGAGGGGATGGGGAAGGGGAAAACTGGGAGACAAGAGAAGGTTGCTGTGGCCGGGTACAGCTAGTTATTATAATAATAGTATTAATTATTACTAATTATCACTCTTCCTATTCGTGAAAGATATATGTGACAAGAGTCAGAGTGTCCAAAGTCTTACTCAAGAGCTGAGGGTGTAGAGGATACAAAGAAAGCTGAGCAATATATTATGACCTCAGAATTCACCTCTGGAAGCTGAGAGGTGAGTCCAATTATCAATGACAGTATATGCAGATGGTGCAGCTGTTGGTACCTACCCTGCCAAACACACAACGAAAGTAAGACATTGTCAGCATTCTAACAAGTTGTAACAACTATCTAACACGTCAAAAAAACTTTATAACTAGATGTACCAACCTTGTAAGAGGTTGTAAGAAGGTAACAATAGGGATCGTTAAATTGTGTGTTTGCAGGGGCTAGCTTCTCATGTAGTTTCTCATCCAAATTTGACATGTAACCTCCAACGCCTCCAAGACTTTATCTCTGCTCCCCCCCCCCTCCCCGCTCGGCTCGTTGCTGTCGTGAGGGGGGCTTAGTGGGCGGCTGCCGGAGTGTGATGCTCCTTGTGTTACGAATCTTGTCAAGATCCTCTCATTACTTTTAATTATTGTATTACTGTATTGTCTTATTCTTTAATCATTATAGCATCCAGTTGTATAATGTGAGATTTGTATGTTATATGATATATATTATAGAATGTAATAGTGTGCTTGAGTTGCATATTATTTGTATGAGGCTTTCGTGTTACAATTCTCATGTGTTTCTCTGTGGGGGTTGATCAGGTTGGATATGTGAGTAGCGTGGGAAAGTATTGTCAAGCGGGTGTTTATGATTTAACCTTGATTTATAACTCCTATTTATTTGTCTGTAAATGCTATTGTATAAACTAATGTAATGGTGTACTCTTATAATTAATAATGTCTTGATATTTTGTACTACCATTTTTTATTAGTAATTCCACAATGTTATGTGGATAGTTAGTTGTTTTGTTAGTAGACGCTTGGCCTGTGGACAGACGCGTGGGTTAGTAGCGTGGTGGCTGTGTTCGAGGGAAGACATGTATTAAGTTAAGTCCTTGATTTGTATATTTAGTCATTCAAAGTTTTTATTTCCTGGTCAGATGATATTGTATTCTCCCATGTATGGTTTTAAGTGCTATTAATATTGCTCATTGCTCGAGAAGTATTTTATTTTAATTTGCATGCTGATAAATATTTCTGGCTATATTTACGTACCATTTAATTGTTATGTTTGTCCCCCTTAGCATAAATATATTGTTCCCCATTTTATGCAGTGTTTTATCTTATTCCCCTAGACTATTATTAGAAAGGCCTATACTAATTATTTTATGTACACTGCTGGGAGAAGAACCTTATTTAGTCTCGAGGGTGGTAACAAATGGAGGCCTGTGTCCGGGATCTTATACCATTAATTCCCTGTAATGTTTGTACAATTAACAGTGCTAATTATTAATAGCAATTGCCTTCCTAGGTACTCTGTGATTATCTAGTGACGCCTAATCAAGCCTGTGTAATTATCTGTTCAATCTGAGCTGCTGTGAAAACTTTCAACGCTTCACGATTTGAGGTAAGTGTTCAGCTTGTGCCAGGGGCCAAGCATAATTTTCAGTGTTGTTTCAAGTGTAAGTTGTGATTATTGAGCCAACCATGGAGGATCAGGTTGTTGCGCTGGTAGATCAGCCAAATTTTGGTAAAATTAAAGACTTAAAGAAGTCTGGTTTGTTGTTGCTGGCTGATAAATTGAACCTAGCAGTTTCCAGTAAAATGTTGAAAGCTCAAGTGTTAAGAGTTATTGTCACACACTTGGTGGAAGAGGAGAGACTTGACGAAGAGTGTTTGGGAGAGTTAGACGAAGAGTCAGTTGACAAGGTGGCAATCTTAAGTTGGAGTTGGAGACTAAATTGGAAATGGCTAGGCTGGAAGCAGACAAGCAGAGGCTGGAAGCAGATAAAGAGAGGTTGGAGTTGCAGAACCAGCAAAAACAACTTGAGTTGGTAACTCAACAGCAGATGTTGGAGGCTCGAGTACAACTGGCAGAGCATGAGACTAAACAACTCGAAATTCAGCAGAGTATGGCTGAAAATAATAACAGGTTAGAACAGCAGAGGATTGCGGCAGGTTTGGGTAACACTAGTAATAATCCAGAGAGTACAAATAGTTCTTCTAAGTACAGTAAACGTGTAGATTTGCCTAAGTTTAATGAAGAAGATCCAGAAATATTTTTCTTGCATTTTGAGAAACTAGCAGTCAGCATGAATTGGCCTGTAGATCAATGGGTTAGCATATTACAAGGACAATTTAAGGGTAAAGCTCAAGAGGTATTTGCATCATTGCCTGCTGAGAATTCTTTCGATTTTAAATTTGTTCAGCAAAGTATTTTAAATGCTTACCAGCAGATCCCAGAGGCACATAGAATAAAATTCAGAAGTTTAAAAAGAGCACAGGACCAGACTATTTCTGATTTTGTAAGAGTAAAATTAAATCACTTTAACAGATGGATTAAAGCACTTAATATTTCAGAGTTTGAGACTTTGAGAGACCTCATAGTAACTGAGGAAGTAATGGGATGTCTACCAGAGAAATTAGCTTTGTTTATGGCTGAAAATAAGCAAACCAATGATCTTATAAAATTAGCCAAGCTAGCTGATGAGCATGAACTACTTACTAAAGTGCCTTTTAGAGCACCCATTAATCATTTCAATGTTAAAACTAATCATTATGCTCATAAACATGTTTTCCAGACTCGACCAGCTACTTCACCTTCTCCCCTTAACCCTTCTCCTGTAAAGCCTAAATCTGAGAAACAACCGACAGGGTTGTCAACCTTAAGTAATGTAGTGAATAAGCCTGCAATGGGTTCGGCTATTCCGACCACTAGCAGGTATTGCACGCATTGCAGGAGAAGAGGTCATGTGGTAAATTCATGTTATGTTTTGCACCCAGAGTTGACACCAACTGGTCTAATATTGAGTAGGGGTTTGCAAACCATTAATGCCAATGTTGCTTCAGTCATGCCCAAGTGGATGACTAATTTTGATCCATACCTACATTCGGGAACCCTATTATGTACTAGTGGAACCTGGAAACCAGTCCAGTTGTTAAGGGACACTGGTGCTTCCCAGTCTTTAATTTCTCGCCGTGTTCTTACTGATGTTAGCACAGAAGACACTGGAGAGGTAGTGTTATTGCAGGGACTTGGAGGGCTCATCCAGCGTGTACCATTAATTAAGGTTAACCTGAATTCTTCTATTACACCAGGTTGGTGCACTGTAGCAGTCAGTGAGCAGTTGCCCATTCCTGGGATTGATATAATTGTAGGTAATGATTTCGATAAATGTAAATTTAGTGGGACCGATTGTCCTGTTATGTATACTAAACCTAATGCAGTACTGGCTCAACCAGATGAGGATGATGGTGTCATTTATCCAGCCTGTGTTGTGACCAGATCCATGGGTAAGCAGAATGTGGTAAGTCCTGCTACTACCAAGGTGGATGTTCTCGAGGCCAGGACCCCTTCAGACAGGGAGGTGGAGGTGGACCTTGAAGATACATTTATAGCTCACGTGGATGTCGAGAGTGAGGCCGGTGCCAAAGCCCTAATTTATTCTGACCCAGATGGTCTGGAAGATGTGGCCCAGGTACCACTTCCTTGCCCGCTCGCTCCAGTTGTAGAGTTCCAGACCTTGCGTAAGTTACAGAGTACTGATCCCAGTCTAGCTGAGTGTTATGCAGAAGCAGCCGACTCCATCGATACTTTGGAGGAGAGTACGGGTTGTTATTTCAAGGATCAATGTCTGATGAGAAGATGGAGACCATCAGGAACTCCCTCATCAGAGGATTGTGAGTTTAACACCCAGCTCGTTGTGCCAACAGAGTATCGGGAGCAGGTATTGCAAGCTGCTCATGATGACCTGATGGGAGGCCATCAAGGTATTACCAGTATGTATCATAAGATCTGTAAACTTTTTTATTGGCCGAAACTTAAAAAAGATGTGGTCAGATATTGCCACAACTGTGTTGTGTGTCAGACTGTTGGTAAGCCTAATCAGGGAGTTGACCCTGAGCAGCCGTGGAGTGCGGACCTGTCCCTCCGTGACTGCTAGGGTAGTCAGCCGTTTGATCGCCAGGAGGCGGGGCGTCGCTGCCCCCCCCACCCCCCAGTGTTGTTGCCTGCCTGGCGGTGTGCAGACGTGGCAGGTGTTGGGTTCACCATGGGTGGTCCCCTACCAGCAATCAAGCGTGTGAACTCGGTAGGACTGGAATTCTCTGGCCGTGCTGGGTATCCAGAGGTAGCGGAGGTACTGTGCGACTTGCTGCATATCCCGGTGCTAGATATTGACGGGATTGAGCTGGTGACTGCGCGTCGCGTTGTCATCAAGCTGGCGACGGAGGAGGTATATCGTGCCTTCCTCAGTCGTTACGAGGGGCGCTCGCTGTCCTTGCCAGGAGGTACCGGCTCAGTCGCCATATCAGACCGGAGTGGTGCGCTGACCTATGTCAGCGTGCATGGGGCGCCCCTGGAGTTTCCCGAAGAGCTTCTGCGGCGTTATTTCCAGCGATTTGGGCCCGTCGTCAGTGTGAGGGTAAATACGTTATCCTCCGGGAAGTACGCCGGGAGGCGGACGAATATTCGCACCTTGGGCATGCGTCTGCGGTCGGACATTCCATCTTCGGTCCGGCTTCTGGGATGCTACATCCGGGTGTACTATGCCCGGCAGCCTCGGACCTGTTTCCGGTGTGGCTTGATGGGGCATCAGGCTGCAGGGTGCGAGGCGGATCCGGTTGCACCTGTCAACCTCTTTCGGGAAGAGGATTTCCCTCCGCTTCCACTGGACGAGGACTTCGGGGATGTGGAGCCCGCCCGGCTCGTTGCTGCGGCTCCCCCGGCGTCCCCTGACGTTTCCCCGGATGTCGCTGGCCCTCCTCCGGCTGTTGCGATGAGATCGGTGGATTCCCCTGATCCTGTTAGTATCCCTGTCCCTGCTGCTCCAGTGGCCCGTGGTATTGCGCCCTCCTCTGCGCATGCTCCCCTGTCTTCCGATGCTGCGCCTGGCCCTATCTCCTCGACTCGGATCCCGGATGCTGAAGTGGCTGAGGGGTCCCTGGTTGTGTGTGGTCCGGTTCCCCCTGCGGTTGAAGCTGCTGCAGTCGTCAGACGCGTACGAGCGGCTTGTGATGCCCGTGGGTCTGGGTCCGCTTCCGGTTCCGAAGATGTGCGCCCGGTGCCCAAGAGATCCAGGCGCTCCTCTACTGCATGGGCTGATGAGGTGGATTCTGGCGCTGATGGGTTATCAGGACTTGAGGTAGTGGCCGCTGACGTCCATATATCTGCTGATGCCGAGGGCTGTGTATATGATTCGCCTCCTGTGGCTTCTGTCGGCAGTTCCCCGCAGTGGGGGGTGGTTGCACCTCCAGTGGTTGGTGAAGAGGGTGCTGGTGCAAGTCGGGACCTCGTGTTGGTTCTGAGGAAGGATGTTCGGGGTGAGGAGCCCCCACGAGTGTCCCGTCCGGTGGTTGCTGAGCAGCCCTGTGAGGCTGCCGCGGGTACGGGTGCGCTGCCCGTCGTGTGCACACCGCAGGAGGTCCCGTTCATATTAGCCGACGGCACGCCGTATGGTGCGCAGTCCAACCCTATAAGTTTTACCTATACTGACCGGGTGGAGCCTGTTCCGTGGCGCCCCGCGTCTGTCTGGGTTCCAGCATATAGGATATTTCTGTCGGGTGTGCCGATTTCGATGCCCGATCCTCGGACGGCCCTTAATCCCCCTATTCCGGAGAATATTATGGCGATATGGGAGGCGTATTGCGCTCTTTTTCCGGCTGCAGAGTGGCCAGAAAAGTATGCGCAGTCCTGATAATGTGATGTGGATATCGGGTGTGTTTTGGATTTTAGTCTGTTATGTGGGGGTTGGTTTTGTGATGTATATTGTGTGCCCTTCCGGCCGATGTTTTCTAAATATCCCAGTTATTAAGCTCTGCCTTTTCCTGATCTATGTTTGTTTTCATTATTATGTGTGCTCTTTTTGATGTGCCTTTGCATGATCTATGCTCTTGTCATTTGAGTGTTTCTGTGCCCTTCTGGCTATGGTGTTCGCTCTCTGTTTCTTCAATTATTGTGTTTATAATTTATTGTTATTCTCTGCTTAATTTGTGTATTGAGTATTTTGGGTCTCGGTCCTTCAGGCCGGTGTTTGTTTTGTTGTTGTGTCCCGTTTATCATTGTAATGTTTGTTTATGTTTTCTCCTGCACGTGTTTACCGTTCGGCCTGTATTTTCCATACACCTTTGAGTTTGTTATGCTGTGCTGTCAGCCCTTCTGGCTGATGGGTTTTGTTTTCCTCTGTTCTATGTGTTTTTGTGCTGTGTATATTGTTTTTATTGTATTTAAATTGCATGTTTGCATGTAAAAATAAAAATAAAAAAAAAAAACTGGTCTAATATTGAGTAGGGGTTTGCAAACCATTAATGCCAATGTTGCTTCAGTCATGCCCAAGTGGATGACTAATTTTGATCCATACCTACATTCGGGAACCCTATTATGTACTAGTGGAACCTGGAAACCAGTCCAGTTGTTAAGGGACACTGGTGCTTCCCAGTCTTTAATTTCTCGCCGTGTTCTTACTGATGTTAGCACAGAAGACACTGGAGAGGTAGTGTTATTGCAGGGACTTGGAGGGCTCATCCAGCGTGTACCATTAATTAAGGTTAACCTGAATTCTTCTATTACACCAGGTTGGTGCACTGTAGCAGTCAGTGAGCAGTTGCCCATTCCTGGGATTGATATAATTGTAGGTAATGATTTCGATAAATGTAAATTTAGTGGGACCGATTGTCCTGTTATGTATACTAAACCTAATGCAGTACTGGCTCAACCAGATGAGGATGATGGTGTCATTTATCCAGCCTGTGTTGTGACCAGATCCATGGGTAAGCAGAATGTGGTAAGTCTGCTACTACCAAGGTGGATGTTCTCGAGGCCAGGACCCCTTCAGACAGGGAGGTGGAGGTGGACCTTGAAGATACATTTATAGCTCACGTGGATGTCGAGAGTGAGGCCGGTGCCAAAGCCCTAATTTATTCTGACCCAGATGGTCTGGAAGATGTGGCCCAGGTACCACTTCCTTGCCCGCTCGCTCAGTTGTAGAGTTCCAGACCTTGCGTAAGTTACAGAGTACTGATCCCAGTCTAGCTGAGTGTTATGCAGAAGCAGCCGACTCCATCGATACTTTGGAGGAGAGTACGGGTTGTTATTTCAAGGATCAATGTCTGATGAGAAGATGGAGACCATCAGGAACTCCCTCATCAGAGGATTGTGAGTTTAACACCCAGCTCGTTGTGCCAACAGAGTATCGGGAGCAGGTATTGCAAGCTGCTCATGATGACCTGATGGGAGGCCATCAAGGTATTACCAGTATGTATCATAAGATCTGTAAACTTTTTATTGGCCGAAACTTAAAAAAGATGTGGTCAGATATTGCCACAACTGTGTTGTGTGTCAGACTGTTGGTAAGCCTAATCAGACTGTGCCACGAGCACCATTATATCCTATTGTAGTGCCAGAGGAGCCATTTACTCATGTGGTACTGGATTGTGTCGGACCTTTACCCTACAAAATCCGGAATATGTATATGTTCACTATCTTATGTATGACCACCAGGTTCCCTGAAGCGTATGCTTTACGTAATATTAGAGCTTCTACTATTATCAGCAGTTGGAACGATTTTTTTCACTTTTGGGATGCCCCGTGTAATTCAAACTGATAATGGGAGTAATTTTTGTTCACCATCTTTAAAATTTCTGTAGCAGTTTTGATATAAACACAATTTTTCAAGTCCTTACCATCCTCAGAGTCAGGGGGAATCGAGCGGTTCCACCAAACTCTCAAGAAAATGTTGAAGGCGACTGGGGAAGATTCACCCAGACATTGGGATGAGAATCTGCCATTTGTTTTATTTGCGGCTAGAGATGGATTGCACAGTGCACTAGGTTGTTCTCCATCGAACTGGTATTCGCATCAGGTGAGAGGACCTTAAAGATGTTATATGAACACATGTTAGATGATGTTACAGCCAGGCAGAGTGAGCGTTACCTGACGGATGTCAAGAGCAAGCTGTCCAGAACGAGGGAGTTGGCCTTACGACATCTAGGTGACAACAACAGGTAATGAAGCAGAAACATGACCAGAGGTTCAAGGCCAAACTCAGAGTTTTTGAGCCAGAGATTTGGTATTGGTCTTGAAGCCTCGTATGTACGTCTATGTCTAATAAATTCGCAGGACCGTATCAAGTAGTCAAACGTCTTGGGGAGGTTACTTACAAGGTTTGCCATCCCAAGCAGAACGACAGACCATGAGTGTACATGTAAACCGTTGAAGGCTTATTGTGGGCCTAGTATTGTGGCTTGTTGGTTGCTGAGGAGGAAATTCCTGAAGAGTCGGTCAGATACAAGATGTTGGGCCATAGGTTCGTGGGAACTTGGGGGCCTGTCCGGGAGGTAGACTGGTGGTACTCTGTCTAG
>WNGS01003848.1:17444-34494 GCA_020271785.1 Procambarus virginalis
ACCAATATAAACCCACATGACCCAGCAGTTCGCAATACAGAGTTTACCTATAGGTATAGGCAAGAACTCATACGGCATCAACTAAACAAGAAAAAGGAAGCCCTCCAAACCCTTACAGAGCAAGCTGAGCATCTGTTAAATATGCGGTCATATTCAATGAGACATGTGTAAAAGAAAACCTGCTGCCAGTATACACCAATATAAACCCACATGACCCAGCAGTTCGCAATACAGAGTTTACCTATAGGTATAGGCAAGAACTCATACGGCATCAACTAAACAAGAAAAAGGAAGCCCTCCAAACCTTACAGAGCAAGCTGAGCATCTGTTAAATATGCGGTCATATTCAATGAGACATGTGTAAAAGAAAACCTGCTGCCAGTATACACCAATATAAACCCACATGACCAGCAGTTCGCAATACAGAGTTTACCTATAGGTATAGGCAAGAACTCATACGGCATCAACTAAACAAGAAAAAGGAAGCCCTCCAAAACCTTACAGAGCAAGCTGAGCATCTGTTAAATATGCGGTCATATTCAATGAGACATGTGAAAGAAAAACCTGCTGCCAGTATACACCAATATAAACCCACATGACCCAGCAGTTCGCAATACAGAGTTTACCTATAGGTATAGGCAAGAACTCATACGGCATCAACTAAACAAGAAAAAGGAAGCCCTCCAAACCCTTACAGAGCAAGCTGAGCATCTGTTAAATATTCGGTCATATTCAATGAGACATGTGTAAAAGAAAACCTGCTGCCAGTATACACCAATATAAACACATGACCCAGCAGTTCGCAATACAGAGTTTACCTATAGGTATAGGCAAGAACTCATACGGCATCAACTAAACAAGAAAAAGGAAGCCCTCCAAACCCTTACAGAGCAAGCTGAGCATCTGTTAAATATGCGGTCATATTCAATGAGACATGTGTAAAAGAAAACCTGCTGCCAGTATACACCAATATAAACCCACATGACCCAGCAGTTCGCAATACAGAGTTTACCTATAGGTATAGGCAAGAAACTCATACGGCATCAACTAAACAAGAAAAAGGAAGCCCTCCAAACCCTTACAGAGCAAGCTGAGCATCTGTTAAATATGCGGTCATATTCAATGAGACATGTGTAAAAGAAAACCTGCTGCCAGTATACACCAATATAAACCCACATGACCCAGCAGTTCGCAATACAGAGTTTACCTATAGGTATAGGCAAGAACTCATACGGCATCAACTAAACAAGAAAAGGAAGCCCTCCAAACCTTACAGAGCAAGCTGAGCATCTGTTAAATATGCGGTCATATTCAATGAGACATGTGTAAAAGAAAACCTGCTGCCAGTATACACCAATATAAACCACATGACCCAGCAGTTCGCAATACAGAGTTTACCTATAGGTATAGGCAAGAACTCATACGGCATCAACTAAACAAGAAAAAGGAAGCCCTCCAAACCCTTACAGAGCAAGCTGAGCATCTGTTAAATATGCGGTCATATTCAATGAGACATGTGTAAAAGAAAACCTGCTGCCAGTATACACCAATATAAACCACATGACCCAGCAGTTCGCAATACAGAGTTTACCTATAGGTATAGGCAAGAACTCATACGGCATCAACTAAACAAGAAAAAGGAAGCCCTCCAAACCCTTACAGAGCAAGCTGAGCATCTGTTAAATATGCGGTCATATTCAATGAGACATGTGTAAAAGAAAACCTGCTGCCAGTATACACCAATATAAACCCACATGACCCAGCAGTTCGCAATACAGAGTTTACCTATAGGTATAGGCAAGAACTCATACGGCATCAACTAAACAAGAAAAAGGAAGCCCTCCAAACCCTTACAGAGCAAGCTGAGCATCTGTTAAATATGCGGTCATATTCAATGAGACATGTGTAAAAGAAAACCTGCTGCCAGTATACACCAATATAAACCCACATGACCCAGCAGTTCGCAATACAGAGTTTACCTATAGGTATAGGCAAGAACTCATACGGCATCAACTAAACAAGAAAAAGGAAGCCCTCCAACCCTTACAGAGCAAGCTGAGCATCTGTTAAATATGCGGTCATATTCAATGAGACATGTGTAAAAGAAAACCTGCTGCCAGTATACACCAATATAACCCACATGACCCAGCAGTTCGCAATACAGAGTTTACCTATAGGTATAGGCAAGAACTCATACGGCATCAACTAAACAAGAAAAAGGAAGCCCTCCAAACCCTTACAGAGCAAGCTGAGCATCTGTTAAATATGCGGTCATATTCAATGAGACATGTGTAAAAGAAAACCTGCTGCCAGTATACACCAATATAAACCCACATGACCCAGCAGTTCGCAATACAGAGTTTACCTATAGGTATAGGCAAGAACTCATACGGCATCAACTAAACAAGAAAAAGGAAGCCCTCCAAACCCTTACAGAGCAAGCTGAGCATCTGTTAAATATGCGGTCATATTCAATGAGACATGTGTAAAAGAAAACCTGCTGCCAGTATACACCAATATAAACCCACATGACCCAGCAGTTCGCAATACAGAGTTTACCTATAGGTATAGGCAAGAACTCATACGGCATCAACTAAACAAGAAAAAGGAAGCCCTCCAAACCCTTACAGAGCAAGCTGAGCATCTGTTAAATATGCGGTCATATTCAATGAGACATGTGTAAAAGAAAACCTGCTGCCAGTATACACCAATATAAACCCACATGACCCAGCAGTTCGCAATACAGAGTTTACCTATAGGTATAGGCAAGAACTCATACGGCATCAACTAAACAAGAAAAAGGAAGCCCTCCAAACCCTTACAGAGCAAGCTGAGCATCTGTTAAATATGCGGTCATATTCAATGAGACATGTGTAAAAGAAAACCTGCTGCCAGTATACACCAATATAAACCCACATGACCCAGCAGTTCGCAATACAGAGTTTACCTATAGGTATAGGCAAGAACTCATACGGCATCAACTAAACAAGAAAAAGGAAGCCCTCCAAACCCTTACAGAGCAAGCTGAGCATCTGTTAAATATGCGGTCATATTCAATGAGACATGTGTAAAAGAAAACCTGCTGCCAGTATACACCAATATAAACCCACATGACCCAGCAGTTCGCAATACAGAGTTTACCTATAGGTATAGGCAAGAACTCATACGGCATCAACTAAACAAGAAAAAGGAAGCCCTCCAAACCCTTACAGAGCAAGCTGAGCATCTGTTAAATATGCGGTCATATTCAATGAGACATGTGTAAAAGAAAACCTGCTGCCAGTATACACCAATATAAACCCACATGACCCAGCAGTTCGCAATACAGAGTTTACCTATAGGTATAGGCAAGAACTCATACGGCATCAACTAAACAAGAAAAAGGAAGCCCTCCAAACCCTTACAGAGCAAGCTGAGCATCTGTTAAATATGCGGTCATATTCAATGAGACATGTGTAAAAGAAAACCTGCTGCCAGTATACACCAATATAAACCCACATGACCCAGCAGTTCGCAATACAGAGTTTACCTATAGGTATAGGCAAGAACTCATACGGCATCAACTAAACAAGAAAAAGGAAGCCCTCCAAACCCTTACAGAGCAAGCTGAGCATCTGTTAAATATGCGGTCATATTCAATGAGACATGTGTAAAAGAAAACCTGCTGCCAGTATACACCAATATAAACCCACATGACCCAGCAGTTCGCAATACAGAGTTTACCTATAGGTATAGGCAAGAACTCATACGGCATCAACTAAACAAGAAAAAGGAAGCCCTCCAAACCCTTACAGAGCAAGCTGAGCATCTGTTAAATATGCGGTCATATTCAATGAGACATGTGTAAAAGAAAACCTGCTGCCAGTATACACCAATATAAACCCACATGACCCAGCAGTTCGCAATACAGAGTTTACCTATAGGTATAGGCAAGAACTCATACGGCATCAACTAAACAAGAAAAAGGAAGCCCTCCAAACCCTTACAGAGCAAGCTGAGCATCTGTTAAATATGCGGTCATATTCAATGAGACATGTGTAAAAGAAAACCTGCTGCCAGTATACACCAATATAAACCCACATGACCCAGCAGTTCGCAATACAGAGTTTACCTATAGGTATAGGCAAGAACTCATACGGCATCAACTAAACAAGAAAAAGGAAGCCCTCCAAACCCTTACAGAGCAAGCTGAGCATCTGTTAAATATGCGGTCATATTCAATGAGACATGTGTAAAAGAAAACCTGCTGCCAGTATACACCAATATAAACCCACATGACCCAGCAGTTCGCAATACAGAGTTTACCTATAGGTATAGGCAAGAACTCATACGGCATCAACTAAACAAGAAAAAGGAAGCCCTCCAAACCCTTACAGAGCAAGCTGAGCATCTGTTAAATATGCGGTCATATTCAATGAGACATGTGTAAAAGAAAACCTGCTGCCAGTATACACCAATATAAACCCACATGACCCAGCAGTTCGCAATACAGAGTTTACCTATAGGTATAGGCAAGAACTCATACGGCATCAACTAAACAAGAAAAAGGAAGCCCTCCAAACCCTTACAGAGCAAGCTGAGCATCTGTTAAATATGCGGTCATATTCAATGAGACATGTGTAAAAGAAAACCTGCTGCCAGTATACACCAATATAAACCCACATGACCCAGCAGTTCGCAATACAGAGTTTACCTATAGGTATAGGCAAGAACTCATACGGCATCAACTAAACAAGAAAAAGGAAGCCCTCCAAACCCTTACAGAGCAAGCTGAGCATCTGTTAAATATGCGGTCATATTCAATGAGACATGTGTAAAAGAAAACCTGCTGCCAGTATACACCAATATAAACCCACATGACCCAGCAGTTCGCAATACAGAGTTTACCTATAGGTATAGGCAAGAACTCATACGGCATCAACTAAACAAGAAAAAGGAAGCCCTCCAAACCCTTACAGAGCAAGCTGAGCATCTGTTAAATATGCGGTCATATTCAATGAGACATGTGTAAAAGAAAACCTGCTGCCAGTATACACCAATATAAACCCACATGACCCAGCAGTTCGCAATACAGAGTTTACCTATAGGTATAGGCAAGAACTCATACGGCATCAACTAAACAAGAAAAAGGAAGCCCTCCAAACCCTTACAGAGCAAGCTGAGCATCTGTTAAATATGCGGTCATATTCAATGAGACATGTGTAAAAGAAAACCTGCTGCCAGTATACACCAATATAAACCCACATGACCCAGCAGTTCGCAATACAGAGTTTACCTATAGGTATAGGCAAGAACTCATACGGCATCAACTAAACAAGAAAAAGGAAGCCCTCCAAACCCTTACAGAGCAAGCTGAGCATCTGTTAAATATGCGGTCATATTCAATGAGACATGTGTAAAAGAAAACCTGCTGCCAGTATACACCAATATAAACCCACATGACCCAGCAGTTCGCAATACAGAGTTTACCTATAGGTATAGGCAAGAACTCATACGGCATCAACTAAACAAGAAAAAGGAAGCCCTCCAAACCCTTACAGAGCAAGCTGAGCATCTGTTAAATATGCGGTCATATTCAATGAGACATGTGTAAAAGAAAACCTGCTGCCAGTATACACCAATATAAACCCACATGACCCAGCAGTTCGCAATACAGAGTTTACCTATAGGTATAGGCAAGAACTCATACGGCATCAACTAAACAAGAAAAAGGAAGCCCTCCAAACCCTTACAGAGCAAGCTGAGCATCTGTTAAATATGCGGTCATATTCAATGAGACATGTGTAAAAGAAAACCTGCTGCCAGTATACACCAATATAAACCCACATGACCCAGCAGTTCGCAATACAGAGTTTACCTATAGGTATAGGCAAGAACTCATACGGCATCAACTAAACAAGAAAAAGGAAGCCCTCCAAACCCTTACAGAGCAAGCTGAGCATCTGTTAAATATGCGGTCATATTCAATGAGACATGTGTAAAAGAAAACCTGCTGCCAGTATACACCAATATAAACCCACATGACCCAGCAGTTCGCAATACAGAGTTTACCTATAGGTATAGGCAAGAACTCATACGGCATCAACTAAACAAGAAAAAGGAAGCCCTCCAAACCCTTACAGAGCAAGCTGAGCATCTGTTAAATATGCGGTCATATTCAATGAGACATGTGTAAAAGAAAACCTGCTGCCAGTATACACCAATATAAACCCACATGACCCAGCAGTTCGCAATACAGAGTTTACCTATAGGTATAGGCAAGAACTCATACGGCATCAACTAAACAAGAAAAAGGAAGCCCTCCAAACCCTTACAGAGCAAGCTGAGCATCTGTTAAATATGCGGTCATATTCAATGAGACATGTGTAAAAGAAAACCTGCTGCCAGTATACACCAATATAAACCCACATGACCCAGCAGTTCGCAATACAGAGTTTACCTATAGGTATAGGCAAGAACTCATACGGCATCAACTAAACAAGAAAAAGGAAGCCCTCCAAACCCTTACAGAGCAAGCTGAGCATCTGTTAAATATGCGGTCATATTCAATGAGACATGTGTAAAAGAAAACCTGCTGCCAGTATACACCAATATAAACCCACATGACCCAGCAGTTCGCAATACAGAGTTTACCTATAGGTATAGGCAAGAACTCATACGGCATCAACTAAACAAGAAAAAGGAAGCCCTCCAAACCCTTACAGAGCAAGCTGAGCATCTGTTAAATATGCGGTCATATTCAATGAGACATGTGTAAAAGAAAACCTGCTGCCAGTATACACCAATATAAACCCACATGACCCAGCAGTTCGCAATACAGAGTTTACCTATAGGTATAGGCAAGAACTCATACGGCATCAACTAAACAAGAAAAAGGAAGCCCTCCAAACCCTTACAGAGCAAGCTGAGCATCTGTTAAATATGCGGTCATATTCAATGAGACATGTGTAAAAGAAAACCTGCTGCCAGTATACACCAATATAAACCCACATGACCCAGCAGTTCGCAATACAGAGTTTACCTATAGGTATAGGCAAGAACTCATACGGCATCAACTAAACAAGAAAAAGGAAGCCCTCCAAACCCTTACAGAGCAAGCTGAGCATCTGTTAAATATGCGGTCATATTCAATGAGACATGTGTAAAAGAAAACCTGCTGCCAGTATACACCAATATAAACCCACATGACCCAGCAGTTCGCAATACAGAGTTTACCTATAGGTATAGGCAAGAACTCATACGGCATCAACTAAACAAGAAAAAGGAAGCCCTCCAAACCCTTACAGAGCAAGCTGAGCATCTGTTAAATATGCGGTCATATTCAATGAGACATGTGTAAAAGAAAACCTGCTGCCAGTATACACCAATATAAACCCACATGACCCAGCAGTTCGCAATACAGAGTTTACCTATAGGTATAGGCAAGAACTCATACGGCATCAACTAAACAAGAAAAAGGAAGCCCTCCAAACCCTTACAGAGCAAGCTGAGCATCTGTTAAATATGCGGTCATATTCAATGAGACATGTGTAAAAGAAAACCTGCTGCCAGTATACACCAATATAAACCCACATGACCCAGCAGTTCGCAATACAGAGTTTACCTATAGGTATAGGCAAGAACTCATACGGCATCAACTAAACAAGAAAAAGGAAGCCCTCCAAACCCTTACAGAGCAAGCTGAGCATCTGTTAAATATGCGGTCATATTCAATGAGACATGTGTAAAAGAAAACCTGCTGCCAGTATACACCAATATAAACCCACATGACCCAGCAGTTCGCAATACAGAGTTTACCTATAGGTATAGGCAAGAACTCATACGGCATCAACTAAACAAGAAAAAGGAAGCCCTCCAAACCCTTACAGAGCAAGCTGAGCATCTGTTAAATATGCGGTCATATTCAATGAGACATGTGTAAAAGAAAACCTGCTGCCAGTATACACCAATATAAACCCACATGACCCAGCAGTTCGCAATACAGAGTTTACCTATAGGTATAGGCAAGAACTCATACGGCATCAACTAAACAAGAAAAAGGAAGCCCTCCAAACCCTTACAGAGCAAGCTGAGCATCTGTTAAATATGCGGTCATATTCAATGAGACATGTGTAAAAGAAAACCTGCTGCCAGTATACACCAATATAAACCCACATGACCCAGCAGTTCGCAATACAGAGTTTACCTATAGGTATAGGCAAGAACTCATACGGCATCAACTAAACAAGAAAAAGGAAGCCCTCCAAACCCTTACAGAGCAAGCTGAGCATCTGTTAAATATGCGGTCATATTCAATGAGACATGTGTAAAAGAAAACCTGCTGCCAGTATACACCAATATAAACCCACATGACCCAGCAGTTCGCAATACAGAGTTTACCTATAGGTATAGGCAAGAACTCATACGGCATCAACTAAACAAGAAAAAGGAAGCCCTCCAAACCCTTACAGAGCAAGCTGAGCATCTGTTAAATATGCGGTCATATTCAATGAGACATGTGTAAAAGAAAACCTGCTGCCAGTATACACCAATATAAACCCACATGACCCAGCAGTTCGCAATACAGAGTTTACCTATAGGTATAGGCAAGAACTCATACGGCATCAACTAAACAAGAAAAAGGAAGCCCTCCAAACCCTTACAGAGCAAGCTGAGCATCTGTTAAATATGCGGTCATATTCAATGAGACATGTGTAAAAGAAAACCTGCTGCCAGTATACACCAATATAAACCCACATGACCCAGCAGTTCGCAATACAGAGTTTACCTATAGGTATAGGCAAGAACTCATACGGCATCAACTAAACAAGAAAAAGGAAGCCCTCCAAACCCTTACAGAGCAAGCTGAGCATCTGTTAAATATGCGGTCATATTCAATGAGACATGTGTAAAAGAAAACCTGCTGCCAGTATACACCAATATAAACCCACATGACCCAGCAGTTCGCAATACAGAGTTTACCTATAGGTATAGGCAAGAACTCATACGGCATCAACTAAACAAGAAAAAGGAAGCCCTCCAAACCCTTACAGAGCAAGCTGAGCATCTGTTAAATATGCGGTCATATTCAATGAGACATGTGTAAAAGAAAACCTGCTGCCAGTATACACCAATATAAACCCACATGACCCAGCAGTTCGCAATACAGAGTTTACCTATAGGTATAGGCAAGAACTCATACGGCATCAACTAAACAAGAAAAAGGAAGCCCTCCAAACCCTTACAGAGCAAGCTGAGCATCTGTTAAATATGCGGTCATATTCAATGAGACATGTGTAAAAGAAAACCTGCTGCCAGTATACACCAATATAAACCCACATGACCCAGCAGTTCGCAATACAGAGTTTACCTATAGGTATAGGCAAGAACTCATACGGCATCAACTAAACAAGAAAAAGGAAGCCCTCCAAACCCTTACAGAGCAAGCTGAGCATCTGTTAAATATGCGGTCATATTCAATGAGACATGTGTAAAAGAAAACCTGCTGCCAGTATACACCAATATAAACCCACATGACCCAGCAGTTCGCAATACAGAGTTTACCTATAGGTATAGGCAAGAACTCATACGGCATCAACTAAACAAGAAAAAGGAAGCCCTCCAAACCCTTACAGAGCAAGCTGAGCATCTGTTAAATATGCGGTCATATTCAATGAGACATGTGTAAAAGAAAACCTGCTGCCAGTATACACCAATATAAACCCACATGACCCAGCAGTTCGCAATACAGAGTTTACCTATAGGTATAGGCAAGAACTCATACGGCATCAACTAAACAAGAAAAAGGAAGCCCTCCAAACCCTTACAGAGCAAGCTGAGCATCTGTTAAATATGCGGTCATATTCAATGAGACATGTGTAAAAGAAAACCTGCTGCCAGTATACACCAATATAAACCCACATGACCCAGCAGTTCGCAATACAGAGTTTACCTATAGGTATAGGCAAGAACTCATACGGCATCAACTAAACAAGAAAAAGGAAGCCCTCCAAACCCTTACAGAGCAAGCTGAGCATCTGTTAAATATGCGGTCATATTCAATGAGACATGTGTAAAAGAAAACCTGCTGCCAGTATACACCAATATAAACCCACATGACCCAGCAGTTCGCAATACAGAGTTTACCTATAGGTATAGGCAAGAACTCATACGGCATCAACTAAACAAGAAAAAGGAAGCCCTCCAAACCCTTACAGAGCAAGCTGAGCATCTGTTAAATATGCGGTCATATTCAATGAGACATGTGTAAAAGAAAACCTGCTGCCAGTATACACCAATATAAACCCACATGACCCAGCAGTTCGCAATACAGAGTTTACCTATAGGTATAGGCAAGAACTCATACGGCATCAACTAAACAAGAAAAAGGAAGCCCTCCAAACCCTTACAGAGCAAGCTGAGCATCTGTTAAATATGCGGTCATATTCAATGAGACATGTGTAAAAGAAAACCTGCTGCCAGTATACACCAATATAAACCCACATGACCCAGCAGTTCGCAATACAGAGTTTACCTATAGGTATAGGCAAGAACTCATACGGCATCAACTAAACAAGAAAAAGGAAGCCCTCCAAACCCTTACAGAGCAAGCTGAGCATCTGTTAAATATGCGGTCATATTCAATGAGACATGTGTAAAAGAAAACCTGCTGCCAGTATACACCAATATAAACCCACATGACCCAGCAGTTCGCAATACAGAGTTTACCTATAGGTATAGGCAAGAACTCATACGGCATCAACTAAACAAGAAAAAGGAAGCCCTCCAAACCCTTACAGAGCAAGCTGAGCATCTGTTAAATATGCGGTCATATTCAATGAGACATGTGTAAAAGAAAACCTGCTGCCAGTATACACCAATATAAACCCACATGACCCAGCAGTTCGCAATACAGAGTTTACCTATAGGTATAGGCAAGAACTCATACGGCATCAACTAAACAAGAAAAAGGAAGCCCTCCAAACCCTTACAGAGCAAGCTGAGCATCTGTTAAATATGCGGTCATATTCAATGAGACATGTGTAAAAGAAAACCTGCTGCCAGTATACACCAATATAAACCCACATGACCCAGCAGTTCGCAATACAGAGTTTACCTATAGGTATAGGCAAGAACTCATACGGCATCAACTAAACAAGAAAAAGGAAGCCCTCCAAACCCTTACAGAGCAAGCTGAGCATCTGTTAAATATGCGGTCATATTCAATGAGACATGTGTAAAAGAAAACCTGCTGCCAGTATACACCAATATAAACCCACATGACCCAGCAGTTCGCAATACAGAGTTTACCTATAGGTATAGGCAAGAACTCATACGGCATCAACTAAACAAGAAAAAGGAAGCCCTCCAAACCCTTACAGAGCAAGCTGAGCATCTGTTAAATATGCGGTCATATTCAATGAGACATGTGTAAAAGAAAACCTGCTGCCAGTATACACCAATATAAACCCACATGACCCAGCAGTTCGCAATACAGAGTTTACCTATAGGTATAGGCAAGAACTCATACGGCATCAACTAAACAAGAAAAAGGAAGCCCTCCAAACCCTTACAGAGCAAGCTGAGCATCTGTTAAATATGCGGTCATATTCAATGAGACATGTGTAAAAGAAAACCTGCTGCCAGTATACACCAATATAAACCCACATGACCCAGCAGTTCGCAATACAGAGTTTACCTATAGGTATAGGCAAGAACTCATACGGCATCAACTAAACAAGAAAAAGGAAGCCCTCCAAACCCTTACAGAGCAAGCTGAGCATCTGTTAAATATGCGGTCATATTCAATGAGACATGTGTAAAAGAAAACCTGCTGCCAGTATACACCAATATAAACCCACATGACCCAGCAGTTCGCAATACAGAGTTTACCTATAGGTATAGGCAAGAACTCATACGGCATCAACTAAACAAGAAAAAGGAAGCCCTCCAAACCCTTACAGAGCAAGCTGAGCATCTGTTAAATATGCGGTCATATTCAATGAGACATGTGTAAAAGAAAACCTGCTGCCAGTATACACCAATATAAACCCACATGACCCAGCAGTTCGCAATACAGAGTTTACCTATAGGTATAGGCAAGAACTCATACGGCATCAACTAAACAAGAAAAAGGAAGCCCTCCAAACCCTTACAGAGCAAGCTGAGCATCTGTTAAATATGCGGTCATATTCAATGAGACATGTGTAAAAGAAAACCTGCTGCCAGTATACACCAATATAAACCCACATGACCCAGCAGTTCGCAATACAGAGTTTACCTATAGGTATAGGCAAGAACTCATACGGCATCAACTAAACAAGAAAAAGGAAGCCCTCCAAACCCTTACAGAGCAAGCTGAGCATCTGTTAAATATGCGGTCATATTCAATGAGACATGTGTAAAAGAAAACCTGCTGCCAGTATACACCAATATAAACCCACATGACCCAGCAGTTCGCAATACAGAGTTTACCTATAGGTATAGGCAAGAACTCATACGGCATCAACTAAACAAGAAAAAGGAAGCCCTCCAAACCCTTACAGAGCAAGCTGAGCATCTGTTAAATATGCGGTCATATTCAATGAGACATGTGTAAAAGAAAACCTGCTGCCAGTATACACCAATATAAACCCACATGACCCAGCAGTTCGCAATACAGAGTTTACCTATAGGTATAGGCAAGAACTCATACGGCATCAACTAAACAAGAAAAAGGAAGCCCTCCAAACCCTTACAGAGCAAGCTGAGCATCTGTTAAATATGCGGTCATATTCAATGAGACATGTGTAAAAGAAAACCTGCTGCCAGTATACACCAATATAAACCCACATGACCCAGCAGTTCGCAATACAGAGTTTACCTATAGGTATAGGCAAGAACTCATACGGCATCAACTAAACAAGAAAAAGGAAGCCCTCCAAACCCTTACAGAGCAAGCTGAGCATCTGTTAAATATGCGGTCATATTCAATGAGACATGTGTAAAAGAAAACCTGCTGCCAGTATACACCAATATAAACCCACATGACCCAGCAGTTCGCAATACAGAGTTTACCTATAGGTATAGGCAAGAACTCATACGGCATCAACTAAACAAGAAAAAGGAAGCCCTCCAAACCCTTACAGAGCAAGCTGAGCATCTGTTAAATATGCGGTCATATTCAATGAGACATGTGTAAAAGAAAACCTGCTGCCAGTATACACCAATATAAACCCACATGACCCAGCAGTTCGCAATACAGAGTTTACCTATAGGTATAGGCAAGAACTCATACGGCATCAACTAAACAAGAAAAAGGAAGCCCTCCAAACCCTTACAGAGCAAGCTGAGCATCTGTTAAATATGCGGTCATATTCAATGAGACATGTGTAAAAGAAAACCTGCTGCCAGTATACACCAATATAAACCCACATGACCCAGCAGTTCGCAATACAGAGTTTACCTATAGGTATAGGCAAGAACTCATACGGCATCAACTAAACAAGAAAAAGGAAGCCCTCCAAACCCTTACAGAGCAAGCTGAGCATCTGTTAAATATGCGGTCATATTCAATGAGACATGTGTAAAAGAAAACCTGCTGCCAGTATACACCAATATAAACCCACATGACCCAGCAGTTCGCAATACAGAGTTTACCTATAGGTATAGGCAAGAACTCATACGGCATCAACTAAACAAGAAAAAGGAAGCCCTCCAAACCCTTACAGAGCAAGCTGAGCATCTGTTAAATATGCGGTCATATTCAATGAGACATGTGTAAAAGAAAACCTGCTGCCAGTATACACCAATATAAACCCACATGACCCAGCAGTTCGCAATACAGAGTTTACCTATAGGTATAGGCAAGAACTCATACGGCATCAACTAAACAAGAAAAAGGAAGCCCTCCAAACCCTTACAGAGCAAGCTGAGCATCTGTTAAATATGCGGTCATATTCAATGAGACATGTGTAAAAGAAAACCTGCTGCCAGTATACACCAATATAAACCCACATGACCCAGCAGTTCGCAATACAGAGTTTACCTATAGGTATAGGCAAGAACTCATACGGCATCAACTAAACAAGAAAAAGGAAGCCCTCCAAACCCTTACAGAGCAAGCTGAGCATCTGTTAAATATGCGGTCATATTCAATGAGACATGTGTAAAAGAAAACCTGCTGCCAGTATACACCAATATAAACCCACATGACCCAGCAGTTCGCAATACAGAGTTTACCTATAGGTATAGGCAAGAACTCATACGGCATCAACTAAACAAGAAAAAGGAAGCCCTCCAAACCCTTACAGAGCAAGCTGAGCATCTGTTAAATATGCGGTCATATTCAATGAGACATGTGTAAAAGAAAACCTGCTGCCAGTATACACCAATATAAACCCACATGACCCAGCAGTTCGCAATACAGAGTTTACCTATAGGTATAGGCAAGAACTCATACGGCATCAACTAAACAAGAAAAAGGAAGCCCTCCAAACCCTTACAGAGCAAGCTGAGCATCTGTTAAATATGCGGTCATATTCAATGAGACATGTGTAAAAGAAAACCTGCTGCCAGTATACACCAATATAAACCCACATGACCCAGCAGTTCGCAATACAGAGTTTACCTATAGGTATAGGCAAGAACTCATACGGCATCAACTAAACAAGAAAAAGGAAGCCCTCCAAACCCTTACAGAGCAAGCTGAGCATCTGTTAAATATGCGGTCATATTCAATGAGACATGTGTAAAAGAAAACCTGCTGCCAGTATACACCAATATAAACCCACATGACCCAGCAGTTCGCAATACAGAGTTTACCTATAGGTATAGGCAAGAACTCATACGGCATCAACTAAACAAGAAAAAGGAAGCCCTCCAAACCCTTACAGAGCAAGCTGAGCATCTGTTAAATATGCGGTCATATTCAATGAGACATGTGTAAAAGAAAACCTGCTGCCAGTATACACCAATATAAACCCACATGACCCAGCAGTTCGCAATACAGAGTTTACCTATAGGTATAGGCAAGAACTCATACGGCATCAACTAAACAAGAAAAAGGAAGCCCTCCAAACCCTTACAGAGCAAGCTGAGCATCTGTTAAATATGCGGTCATATTCAATGAGACATGTGTAAAAGAAAACCTGCTGCCAGTATACACCAATATAAACCCACATGACCCAGCAGTTCGCAATACAGAGTTTACCTATAGGTATAGGCAAGAACTCATACGGCATCAACTAAACAAGAAAAAGGAAGCCCTCCAAACCCTTACAGAGCAAGCTGAGCATCTGTTAAATATGCGGTCATATTCAATGAGACATGTGTAAAAGAAAACCTGCTGCCAGTATACACCAATATAAACCCACATGACCCAGCAGTTCGCAATACAGAGTTTACCTATAGGTATAGGCAAGAACTCATACGGCATCAACTAAACAAGAAAAAGGAAGCCCTCCAAACCCTTACAGAGCAAGCTGAGCATCTGTTAAATATGCGGTCATATTCAATGAGACATGTGTAAAAGAAAACCTGCTGCCAGTATACACCAATATAAACCCACATGACCCAGCAGTTCGCAATACAGAGTTTACCTATAGGTATAGGCAAGAACTCATACGGCATCAACTAAACAAGAAAAGGAAGCCCTCCAAACCCTTACAGAGCAAGCTGAGCATCTGTTAAATATGCGGTCATATTCAATGAGACATGTGTAAAAGAAAACCTGCTGCCAGTATACACCAATATAAACCCACATGACCCAGCAGTTCGCAATACAGAGTTTACCTATAGGTATAGGCAAGAACTCATACGGCATCAACTAAACAAGAAAAAGGAAGCCCTCCAAACCCTTACAGAGCAAGCTGAGCATCTGTTAAATATGCGGTCATATTCAATGAGACATGTGTAAAAGAAAACCTGCTGCCAGTACACCAATATAAACCCACATGACCCAGCAGTTCGCAATACAGAGTTTACCTATAGGTATAGGCAAGAACTCATACGGCATCAACTAAACAAGAAAAAGGAAGCCCTCCAAACCCTTACAGAGCAAGCTGAGCATCTGTTAAATATGCGGTCATATTCAATGAGACATGTGTAAAAGAAAACCTGCTGCCAGTATACACCAATATAAACCCACATGACCCAGCAGTTCGCAATACAGAGTTTACCTATAGGTATAGGCAAGAACTCATACGGCATCAACTAAACAAGAAAAAGGAAGCCCTCCAAACCCTTACAGAGCAAGCTGAGCATCTGTTAAATATGCGGTCATATTCAATGAGACATGTGTAAAAGAAAACCTGCTGCCAGTATACACCAATATAACCCACATGACCCAGCAGTTCGCAATACAGAGTTTACCTATAGGTATAGGCAAGAACTCATACGGCATCAACTAAACAAGAAAAAGGAAGCCCTCCAAACCCTTACAGAGCAAGCTGAGCATCTGTTAAATATGCGGTCATATTCAATGAGACATGTGTAAAAGAAAACCTGCTGCCAGTATACACCAATATAAACCCACATGACCCAGCAGTTCGCAATACAGAGTTTACCTATAGGTATAGGCAAGAACTCATACGGCATCAACTAAACAAGAAAAAGGAAGCCCTCCAAACCCTACAGAGCAAGCTGAGCATCTGTTTAAATATGCGGTCATATTCAATGAGACATGTGTAAAAGAAAAACCTGCTGCCAGTATACACCAATATAAACCCACATGACCCAGCAGTTCGCATACAGAGTTTACCTATAGGTATAGGCAAGAACTCATACGGCATCAACTAAACAAGAAAAAGAAGCCCAAACCCTTACAGAGCAAGCTGAGCATCTGTTAAATATGCGGTCATATTCAATGAGACATGTGTAAAAGAAAACCTGCTGCCAGTATACACCAATATAAACCCACATGACCCAGCAGTTCGCAATACAGAGTTTACCTATAGGTATAGGCAAGAACTCATACGGCATCAACTAAACAAGAAAAAGGAAGCCCTCCAAACCCTTACAGAGCAAGCTGAGCATCTGTTAAATATGCGGTCATATTCAATGAGACATGTGTAAAAGAAAACCTGCTGCCAGT
>WNGS01003849.1:0-28056 GCA_020271785.1 Procambarus virginalis
TAGGGAATTTATGCTTGATTCCTATTTTCTTTAGAAAATCAAACACTACTTGGGTGACACCTATAAGTTTGTTCAGTTCAGAGTACCGAGTAGGATCAATTACCAAAGTCCGAGGTGGTTCTGGGTTCTCAGTGGGAACAGTAACATTGGTCACAATGACTTGTGGCTTTTGTTCAGGCCACTGGTCGCTGATTAGCCACTGAGGTCCATTGAACCACATCTCTGCCTTTGTTAATTGCCGTAAAGTCAGTCCTCGGGAGAGATAGTCAGCTGGATTCTCTTTTGTGGGTACATATCTTAGTTTATACCCTGCTGACAACTCTCGTATTTCCTTAACGCGGTTACTCACGTAAGGATTCTTACTGTTATTGTTCTTAACCCACTGTAGTACTGCCTCATTATCTGACCAAACTACTGTTTCTTTAAAGTGGATGTGGCGTAAGGCCTTGATCAAATAATGAGCCAATCTTACTCCTAACAGTAAGGCTGTTAATTCCAGTTGTGGCAGTGATCTTTTCTTTAAAGGTGCCACTCTGGCCTTTGATGTGAGCAAATTGGCTTGCCCATTTGTGACCAGGTAAGCTACTGTTCCATAAGCCTTTCCTGAGGCATCACAGAATACATGTAGCTTAATTGGTTCTTTTTCATTTACTACTGTGTTCCTGGGGAACTTGACAGACTCTAGGGTACTTAAATCTTTTACTAAACCTTGCCATTTTTCTTGTAGAGCAGGTGTTAGAAGATCATCCCAGCCTATCTTTTGTTGCCAACATTCCTGTATTATCAACTTCCCATTAATCAGTACTGGGCTTAATAGTCCTAATGGGTCGAAGGGTTTGCTGACTTGTGATAGTAATTTTCTCATTGTTAAGTTAGTGGTATCAGGCTCCACTGACTTGATTGTCAACTGATCTGTTGTCGTGTTCCATTCGACACCTAGTACCTTTGTCATCTCGGGTACCTGGTAATCGGGAAATTCAGTTGAGATCAGTTGATTTAATTTTTCATTGTTAGAGACCCAAGATTGGAGAGGCATATTGGCTCCCATTAATTCTCGATTGGCCTCATGGTATATGTCCAACAGTTTACTTTCACTGTTGGTTGTACCTTGAAAATTATCCACATACAGGTTTTTGCTAATTTCCGTCTTGTTTGGGCTATTGGACTTCTTCAAGTGCGTATCCAAGGTAGCTTGGAGCAGAAAAGGAGATGACGTGGCGCCAAAAAGGACAGAGGCAAACCGGTAAGTGATTAATTCACTGTTCGGATCGTTAGGATCCTTAATCCATAGGAACTTTGTGTAGTTCCGGTCTTCTTCTTGAAGACCTACCCTAAGGAATGCCTTGCTGATGTCGGCCGTATATGCATAAGTCCCAATACGGAACTTTAACAGCACGTCGTAAAGCCTTTGTGTTAGGCTAGGGCCAGTTTGAAGACAGTCGTTTAACGAAACACTACTCGGCCTCATTTTAGCACTGCAATTAAATACTATCCGTAATGGGGTAGTTGCAGAATTCTTCTGTACACAATGATGTGGTAAGTAGTGACCTTCCTTTGGGTTATCATTTGTAACAACTTCGATAAATTTGTCATCGAGTTGCTTCTGTATTATTTCATGGTACAACTTCAAGTTCTCAGGTTGTCTTTGTAAGCGCAACACCTGTGATCTCAATTGGTTTTGTGCCATAAAATGGTTGACGGGTAGCTGAGGGTGATTCAGCTTCCATGGTAACCTGACCCAGTATTGATTATCTCTGTATATAACTGAGTCCAGGTATTGTTTGTAAGTCCAGTCATCATCTGGGCTAGGTTGTTCAGGGACAATGCCGAGAGTTGCCAGGTCCCATAACTTGTGTACAGGGGGATCAAGCTCTTCCTCGGACATGTCTCTGAGTTGCAGTGGAGACTGGTCTCCTAGTCATGCAACCATTACTGGGTTGGCATGTTGGTGTTCTACAGGTGCGGGTTGGTTTAGCCGTAATACAGGGCCTGTTAGCAAATAGCCACCTGCAGATGGTAACACGTTCATACCGTGTTTGTATTCCTTTCCTTTGATAAACTTATGGTAGACATCTGATCCCATAAGGATTCCAATATTGGAAAGGTTATCTGTTGTGATTTTATCAGCCAAATGAATTCCCCTTTTTTCTAGGAATTTGGCTGTTGTCCCCAGACCATATACATATAGATCTGTTGGGAATCTATCTACTACTAGAGCTTGTACATTTTGTTCGTAACCTCCTAATCGTACTTTGGGTTGTACTACCTTGAAAACTCGGGCTCCTGAGTCAGTCAGGAATCCTGCTATGTTTATTCGTGTCTCCTCTACAGGTGTAAGTTTCAGGGTATCTACCAACTCTTTGGATATAAAGGTCAATTGGGACCCTTGATCAAATAATCCACGTACGGTGGCTTTGTTCTCTCCATTTCTAATGATCAATCGTGCAGTAGGTAGAGCTGATTTATGTTTAGACCTTGTTGAGAAAACACTTATGTCAGGTAGCACAGTACAAAGCTGTACTGAGGTGTTAGTTCCTTCCTCCTCCTGTGGTTTGGCAGACTTTGTACTTGAATCCCCACAAAGTGCTGTATGGTGTTGACCCTTATGGCACCTATAACAGGTGCGTATTGTTGATGTGCAGCTGTCGGGATGATGTTCCCTTATACACTTGGTACATCTATGTATCTCCTTGAGTCGTTTTATGCGTGTTGCACGATCGGGGTATCGTCTGCAATTGTACATGGAATGTGATTGTTCACAGAACAGACATGGTCTCCAGACGTTAACAGTATCTTGAGGAGTCACCGATTTGGGTGACGCGTTACCTGTAGGTTTGGAGGTACCAACTGCGTATGTGCCCACACTGCCTTGTCTCCACTTTGGAGAGGGAGAAGTTGTTTTAGATTTGTTTGGAGTACTGTTTGTACTCTGTTGTTTACTATTAGTAGTAGACGAAGGTTTAGATGTCGCTTTTTCATCTGGGATAACTCTTTCTCGTTCTATGATGGTTTGTAACCCCTTTGTAATCTCTGTTACTGTCAGATATGACTTTCCATACAACACAAACAACTTATCCAGGATGTCCCTGGGTAATTTGCGAGTCATATGGACTTGGATTATCCAGTCTGATTCATCCAAGTTTACTTTATTTTTAAGTGCCTTAAGCAAAGACTCAAGCTCCAATCTAAAGGCTTGGAGTGAGACTGCTGTATTATTTGGATGTTTAATATCTAACAGCTTCTGGGTTAAAATTCTGATAGTCCTTTCAGGCTTCGCATAGTTGTCCTTGAGTAGTTGTACAGCATTGTCATAATCGTCATCTGTGTGATTCAGATTACAGACTACCTGAAAGGCTTCATCCTTCAAGACACTCTGTAAATACGTAAACTTTGTCGTCTTTGGTACATTGACATTAGAATCCACAGAATCGACAAATTTGCTCCAGAAATTGTCCCAATTCTCGTCCTCTGTTCCAGAAAAAGTTGGGAGACTGAGTGATGGTAATTTGACTTCTGGTGCTGTCTGATTCTGGGTAGTTGTAGCTGCAACATTTATATTGGCCTTATGGGCGTTTATCAAATCTTCATAACGTTGTAATTGTACAAACATTGCATCTTCATAATCAGAGTGTTCTTGGAGAATGTTGTTCATCGTATCTTCATCAATACTAGAATTGTTCAGTAAATCTTGATACTGTTTCATTTGTTGCAACACACGGTCATATTTGTTCCGTGTAAGCTTAAGATAGTTTTCCAGTGCTGCATAATTAACTGGAGTTTGATTACTCATGTCTTCACATTTGTTAATCTGCCTTGTGAGATGCCCCTTTAAGGCCTAAGGGTTAATTTTACATTTTGGAGTGTAGACATCTTGAAAGTACTTGCTAGTCGTATGGACTTTTAACTATTTGGCACTTGAATTAGTAAAGCAACTAGTTTCCGAACTAGAGCTGTTTATCATTTAAAATATACTACTGTATAATCATACACGCTATAATTTGAGTGGTAAGCCTGTATCAATGCTGGTATTCCGCAAGCTAGCCCTCTTTATCACTCTTGGTTGGTACAGAGACACAGGTTAACACTCAAAGGTGAAATGATTATAGTTAAATTATACCTATAATTATATGTATGAATATCAGGTTGACAACACAACTCGGGTTGTCATGAATACTGCATAAAAATATGTACTTGCTAGGTTGTAATATATGTTCAACTCTAGACAAGTGTAAAAAATTCTTACCCTTACACCAGGTTAGCACAATAAATTAAACTAGGTTGCTGTACAACACCAGCCTAAAATGTCCTACCCTTGTGCAAGAATTTGCTGTAAACAATGTGGTATGCAGTATGTAATGGTGCAATATTAAAGTAATGTTTATACTTAAATTACAAAAACATTTATAAGTAACTTATAAGTAAAGTAGCCTCTTATCAACCTCTTGTAATGAAAAGGGCACAATAGTTCTTTGGCACAGGCCTCAGAACAATAATAGTGCTTTGTTGTAGTTTTGTTTGCTATGAGATTGAAAAGTTAGGCTAGAAAATGTAAATATAGCAATGTCTTTCTGCTATAATATTGCACTACTAATGTATATCAGGATTTTATATCTAGATGCAATGTACCTACTGGTTAACTGTAATAATCATCCGGTTCGAAGGACCATAATTTATGTGGTAAAAACTCCAGGCAGTATATCTCCTTTTAATTGACTTCAATAAATTAAAGTTTATCTTATTTTTTCTTAGTAGGTAAGAAATTGAGTGGACTGTATGTACTTGTTAAAACTGCCTGAAATTAATCTCACACAAATTGGGGGGACAATTTGTAGCTTAAACCACTTTGTAATGGCTCCTTCTTAAACTACAAATTGTTTACCTAAGTTTAATTATATTATTTTATCATACCACATATGGTGGTCTAATCTACTATTATTTCAACAATTATTACTAGTTATGAATACTACTACTACAATAACTAGAATGGCCTTATCTGAGCCTGTAGTAAGGGCCCACTAAGGCTGTGTCATGTTAGCATCTATGTGGGTGTGGCCCTGTGCCTCATGGTGCCAATGGCGGCTGTGGAGGCCTTCAAGGCTGGCAACAGCTAGGTACATGTACATAGTTCTACTGCTCAGCTACTTGCTGTTCCAAGTCACAATTTACCTGTTTGGGATGCAAGGAGTTAGTACATTTCCCTTAGCATATCAATACAGGTATAACATGGTATGTGAGGGCTGTAAAAATGGGGTACACGTACATGGTGTTGGTGTTGTTCATATATCATAACCGACTTATACCCTTGGATATTAAGCAGTGCACTAGAATAATAAACAAATACTTGGTAAGCCGGATACATTCGTTGCTGTGATGTTGATAGGCTGTGTTGTTGGTTGTTGACACGTAAATAGGTGTCTAGGTGTTAAACCAACTCTGGAGCCATGTGCAGCGTAAGGCTGCGTTTGTTATTGTTTTCGTGTGAGCGTGGCGTCTGTAAGAGACGCTCTCCTCCCTTGTTCCAATATTGTGTTCTACTTCTAAGTTAAATTTACGTTAACAAGGGAATCAAGCTATATTTTGGTGTTAATAATTATATTCAGTCTTATTGAACACTTTTTTATTCAATTTAGACATTAAACTGTTGTATGAACAGTGGTTTAATAATGTAAATACTGCGGCGACGTCGATGACGTCACGGAGTCTCCCATTCTCTAATTTTAAGAGGATACTGTTAAGGGAAGACTATACTATTTGTGTATGAGTGTGTCGGTTTCCCGACAATGTTAGTGTTCAAAGAGACGTTAGTGTTCACAGAGACGTTAGTGATCATGAAGACGTTAGTGATCATGGAGACATTAGTGTTCATGGAGACGTTAGTGATCATGAAGACGTTAGTGATCATGGAGACGTTAGTGATCATGAAGACGTTAGTGTTCATGGAGACGTTAGTGATCATGAAGACGTTAGTGATCATGGAGACGTTAGTGATCATGAAGACGTTAGTGTTCATGGAGACGTTAGTGATCATGAAGACGTTAGTGATCATGGATGCGTTAGTGATCATGAAGACGTTAGTGTTCATGGAGACGTTAGTGATCATGAAGACATTAGTGATCATGGAGACGTTAGTGTTCACAGAGACGTTAGTGTTCACAGAGACGTTAGTGTTCTTGAGGTGTTAGTGATCATAAAGACGTTAGTGATCATGGAGTTGTTAGTGATCATGGAGACGTTAGTGATCATGAAGACGTTATTGATCATGGAGACGTTAGTGTTCACAGAGACGTTAGTGATCATGGAGACATTAGTGCTCATGGAGATGTTAGTTATCATGGAGACGTTAGTGTTCATAGAGACGTTAGTGTTCATGGAGACATTAGTGCTCATGGAGATGTTAGTTATCATGGAGACGTTAGTGATCATGGAGACGTTATTGATCATGAAGATGTTAGTGTTCACAGAGACGTTAGTGATCATGAAGACGTTAGTGATCATGGAGACATTAGTGATCATGGAGATGTTAGTGTTCATGGAGACGTTAGTGATCATGGAAACGTTAGTGTTCACAGAGGCGTTATTGATCATTAAGACGATAGTGATCATGGAAACGTTAGTGATCATGGAGGCGTTAGTGATCATGAAGATGTTAATGATCACAGAGACGTTAGTGATCATGGAGACGTTAGTGTTCATGGGGATATTACTGACCAAGGAGACGTTAGTGATCATGAAGACGTTAGTGATCATGGAGACGTTAGTGTTCATGGAGACGTTAGTGATCATGAAGACGTTAGTGATCATGGAGACGTTAGTGTTCATGGAGACGTTAGTGATCATGAAGACGTTAGTGATCATGGAGACATTAGTGTTCACAGAGACATTAGTGATCATGGAGACGTTAGTGTTCATGGAGACGTTATTGATCATTAAGACGATAGTGATCATGGAGACGTTAGTGTTCATGGAGACGTTAGTAACCATAGAGACGTTAGTGATCATGAAGACGTTAGTGATCATGGAGACGTTAGTGTTCATGGAGACGTTAGTGTTCATGGAGACGTTAGTAACCATAGAGACGTTAGTGATCATGAAGACGTTAGTGATCATGGAGATGTTAGTGTTCACAGAGACGTTAGTGTTCATGGAGACGTTAGTGATCATGAAGACGTTAGTGATCATGGAGATGTTAGTGTTCACAGAGATGTTAGTGATCATGGAGACGTTGGTGTTCATGGAGACGTTATTGATCATGGGGACGTTAGTGTTCATGGAGACGTTATTGATCATGGAGACATTAGTGATCATGGAGACATTAGTGATCGTGGAGGCGTTAGTGACCATGGAGACGCTAGTGTTTATGGAGACGTTAGTGTTCATGGAGACGTTAGTGTTCATGGAGACGTTAGTGTTCATGGAGACGTTAGTGATCATGGAGACGTTAATGATCATGGAGACGTTAGTGATCATGGAGACGTTAGTGATCATGGAGACGTTAGTGATCATGGAGACGTTAGTGTTCATGGAGACGTTAGTGATCATGGAGACGTTAGTGATCATGGAGACGTTAGTGTTCATGGAGACGTTAGTGATCATGGAGACGTTAGTGTTCATGGAGACGTTAGTGATCATGGAGACGTTAGTGATCATGGAGACGTTAGTGATCATGGAGACGTTAGTGATCATGGAGACGTTAGTGATCATGGAGACGTTAGTGATCATGGAGACGTTAGTGTTCATGGAGACGTTAGTGATCATGGAGACGTTAGTGATCATGGAGACGTTAGTGATCATGGAGACGTTAGTGATCATGGAGACGTTAGTGATCATGGAGACGTTAGTGATCATGGAGACGTTAGTGATCATGGAGATGTTAGTGTTTATGGAGACGTTGTGTTCATGGAGACGTTAGTGATCATGGAGACGTTAGTGTTCATGGAGACGTTAGTGTTCATGGAGACGTTAGTGATCATGGAGACGTTAGTGATCATGGAGACGTTAGTGATCATGGAGACGTTAGTGTTCACAGAGACGTTAGTGATCATGGAGACGTTAGTGATCATGGAGATGTTAGTGATCATGGAGACGTTAGTGATCATGGAGACGTTAGTGATCATGGAGACGTTAGTGATCATGGAGATGTTAGTGTTCATGGAGACGTTAGTGATCATGGAGACGTTAGTGTTCATGGAGACGTTAGTGATCATGGAGACGCTAGTGATCATGGAGATGTTAGTGTTCATGGAGACGTTAGTGATCATGGAGATGTTAGTGATCATGGAGACGTTAGTGATCATGGAGATGTTAGTGTTCATGGAGACGTTAGTGATCATGGAGATGTTAGTGATCATGGAGACGTTAGTGATCATGGAGACGTTAGTGATCATGGAGACGTTAGTGATCATGGAGATGTTAGTGATCATGGAGATGTTAGTGATCATGGAGACGTTAGTGATCATGAAGATGTTAGTGATCATGGAGACGTTAGTGATCATGGAGATATTAGTGATCATGGAGATGTTAGTGATCATGGAGATGTTAGTGATCATGGAGATGTTAGTGTTCATGGAGACGTTAGTGTTCATGGAGACGTTAGTGTTCATGGAGATGTTAGTGTTCACAGAGGCGTTAGTGATCATGGAGACGTTAGTGTTCATGGAGATGTTAGTGTTCACAGAGGCGTTAGTGATCATGGAGACGTTAGTGTTCATGGAGACGTTAGTGTTCATGGAGAAGTTAGTGATCATGGAGACGTTAGTGTTCACAGAGGCGTTAGTGATCATTAACACGATAATGATCATGGAGACGTTAGTGTTCATGGAGACGTTAGTGATCATGGAGACGTTAGTGATCATGAAGACGTTAGTGATCATGGAGACGTTAGTGTTCACAGAGACGTTAGTGATCATGGAGACGTTAGTGATCATGGAGACGTTAGTGTTCATGGAAACGTTAGTGTTCATGGAGACGTTAGTGATCATGGAGACGTTAGTGATCATGGAGACGTTAGTGTTCATGGAGACGTTAGTGATCATGGAGACGTTAGTGTTCATGGAAACGTTAGTGTTCATGGAGACGTTAGTGATCATGGAGACGTTAATGTTCATGGAAACGTTAGTGTTCATGGAGACGTTAGTGATCATGGAGACGTTAGTGATCATGGAAACGTTAGTGTTCATGGAGACGTTAGTGATCATGGAGACGTTAGTGTTCAAAGAGACGTTAGTGTTCACAGAGACGTTAGTGATCATGAAGACGTTAGTGATCATGGAGACGTTAGTGTTCATGGAGACGTTAGTGATCATGAAGACGTTAGTGATCATGGAGACGTTAGTGATCATGAAGACGTTAGTGTTCATGGAGACGTTAGTGATCATGAAGACGTTAGTGATCATGGAGACGTTAGTGATCATGAAGACGTTAGTGTTCATGGAGACGTTAGTGATCATGAAGACGTTAGTGATCATGGAGACGTTAGTGATCATGAAGACGTTAGTGTTCATGGAGACGTTAGTGATCATGAAGACGTTAGTGATCATGGAGACGTTAGTGATCATGAAGACGTTAGTGTTCATGGAGACGTTAGTGATCATGAAGACGTTAGTGATCATGGAGACGTTAGTGTTCACAGAGACGTTAGTGTTCTTGAGGTGTTAGTGATCATAAAGACGTTAGTGATCATGGAGTTGTTAGTGATCATGGAGACGTTAGTGATCATGAAGACGTTATTGATCATGGAGACGGTAGTGTTCACAGAGACGTTAGTGATCATGGAGACATTAGTGCTCATGGAGATGTTAGTTATCATGGAGACGTTAGTGTTCATAGAGACGTTAGTGTTCATGGAGACATTAGTGCTCATGGAGATGTTAGTTATCATGGAGACGTTAGTGATCATGGAGACGTTATTGATCATGAAGATGTTAGTGTTCACAGAGACGTTAGTGATCATGAAGACGTTAGTGATCATGGAGACATTAGTGATCATGGAGATGTTAGTGTTCATGGAGACGTTAGTGATCATGGAAACGTTAGTGTTCACAGAGGCGTTATTGATCATTAAGACGATAGTGATCATGGAGACGTTAGTGATCATGGAGGCGTTAGTGATCATGAAGATGTTAATGATCACAGAGACGTTAGTGATCATGGAGACGTTAGTGATCATGGGGATATTAGTGACCAAGGAGACGTTAGTGATCATGAAGACGTTAGTGATCATGGAGACGTTAGTGTTCATGGAGACGTTAGTGATCATGAAGACGTTAGTGATCATGGAGACGTTAGTGTTCATGGAGACGTTAGTGATCATGAAGACGTTAGTGATCATGGAGACATTAGTGTTCACAGAGACATTAGTGATCATGGAGACGTTAGTGATCAAGGAGACGTTAGTGATCTTGAGGTGTTAGTGATCATAAAGACGTTAGTGATCATGGAGATGTTAGTGATCATGGAGACGTTATTGATCATGGAGACGTTAGTGTTCACAGAGACGTTAGTGATCATGAAGACGTTAGTGTTCATAGAGACGTTAGTGTTCACGGAGACATTAGTGCTCATGAAGATGTTAGTGATCATGGAGACGTTAGTGATCATGGAGACGTTATTGATGATGGAGACGTTAGTGTTCACAGAGACGTTAGTGATCATGAAGACGTTAGTGATCATGGAGACGTTAGTGATCATGGAGACGTTAGTGATCATGGAGACGTTAGTGTTCATGGAGACATTAGTGATCATAAAGACGTTAGTGTTCATGGAGACGTTAGTGTTCATGGAGACGTTAGTGATCATGGAGACATTAGTGTTCATGGAGACGTTAGTGATCATGGAGACATTAGTGTTCATGGAAACGTTAGTGTTCACAGAGACGTTAGTGATCATGAAGACGTTAGTGATCATGGAAACGTTAGTGTCACAGAGATGTTAGTGATCATGGAGACGTTAGTGTTCATGGAGACGTTATGATCATTAAGACGATAGTGATCATGGAGACGTTAGTGTTCATGGAGACGTTAGTACCATAGAGACGTTAGTGATCATGAAGACGTTAGTGATCATGGAGATGTTAGTGTTCACAGAGATGTTAGTGATCATGGAGACGTTGGTGTTCATGGAGACGTTATTGATCATGGAGACGTTAGTGTTCATGGAGACGTTATTGATCATGGAGACATTAGTGATCATGGAGACATTAGTGATCGTGGAGGCGTTAGTGACCATGGAGACGCTAGTGTTTATGGAGACGTTAGTGTTCATGGAGACGTTAGTGTTTATGGAGACGTTAGTGTTCATGGAGACGTTAGTGATCATGGAGACGTTAGTGATCATGGAGACGTTAGTGATCATGGAGACGTTCGTGATCATGGAGACGTTAGTGATCATGGAGACGTTAGTGTTCACAGAGACGATAGTGATCATGGAGATGTTAGTGATCATGGAGATGTTAGTATTTATGGAGACGTTAGTGATCATGGAGACGTTAGTGATCATGGAGACGTTAGTGATCATGGAGATGTTAGTGTTCATGGAGACGTTAGTGTTCATGGAGACGTTAGTGATCATGGAGACGTTAGTGTTCATGAGACGTTAGTGATCATGGAGACGTTAGTGATCATGGAGACGTTAGTATTTATGGAGACGTTAGTGATCATGGAGACGTTAGTGATCATGGAGACGTTAGTGATCATGGAGATGTTAGTGTTTATGGAGACGTTGGTGTTTATGGAGACGTTAGTGATCATGGAGACGTTAGTGTTCATGGAGACGTTAGTGTTCATGGAGACGTTAGTGATCATGGAGACGTTAATGATCATGGAGACGTTAGTGATCATGGAGACGTTAGTGTTCACAGAGACGATAGTGATCATGGAGATGTTAGTGATCATGGAGATGTTAGTGTTCATGGAGACGTTAGTGTTCATGGAGACGTTAGTGATCATGGAGACGTTAGTGATCATGGAGATGTTAGTGTTCATGGAGACGTTAGTGATCATGGAGACGTTAGTGTTCATGGAGACGTTAGTGATCATGGAGACGCTAGTGTTCATGGAGACGTTAGTGATCATGGAGATGTTAGTGATCATGGAGATGTTAGTGATCATGGAGATGTTAGTGATCATGGAGATGTTAGTGATCATGGAGATGTTAGTGATCATGGAGACGTTAGTGATCATGGAGACGTTAGTGATCATGGAGATGTTAGTGATCATGGAGATGTTAGTGATCATGGAGACGTTAGTGATCATGAAGATGTTAGTGATCATGGAGACGTTAGTGATCATGGAGATATTAGTGATCATGGAGATGTTAGTGACATGGAGATGTTAGTGATCATGGAGATGTTAGTGTTCATGGAGACGTTAGTGTTCATGGAGACGTTAGTGTTCATGGAGATGTTAGTGTTCACAGAGGCGTTAGTGATCATGGAGACGTTAGTGTTCATGGAGATGTTAGTGTTCACAGAGGCGTTAGTGATCATGGAGACGTTAGTGTTCATGGAGACGTTAGTGTTCATGGAGACGTTAGTGATCATGGAGACGTTAGTGTTCACAGAGGCGTTAGTGATCATTAACACGATAATGATCATGGAGACGTTAGTGTTCATGGAGACGTTAGTGATCATGGAGACGTTAGTGATCATGAAGACGTTAGTGATCATGGAGACGTTAGTGTTCACAGAGACGTTAGTGATCATGGAGACGTTAGTGATCATGGAGACGTTAGTGTTCATGGAAACGTTAGTGTTCATGGAGACGTTAGTGATCATGGAGACGTTAGTGATCATGGAAACGTTAGTGTTCATGGAGACGTTAGTGATCATGGAGACGTTAGTGTTCATGGAAACGTTAGTGTTCATGGAGACGTTAGTGATCATGGAGACGTTAGTGTTCATGGAAACGTTAGTGTTCATGGAGACGTTAGTGATCATGGAGACGTTAGTGATCATGGAACGTTAGTGTTCATGGAGACGTTAGTGATCATGGAGACGTTAGTGTTCAAAGAGACGTTAGTGTTCACAGAGACGTTAGTGATCATGAAGACGTTAGTGATCATGGAGACGTTAGTGTTCATGGAGACGTTAGTGATCATGAAGACGTTAGTGATCATGGAGACGTTAGTGATCATGAAGACGTTAGTGTTCATGGAGACGTTAGTGATCATGAAGACGTTAGTGATCATGGAGACGTTAGTGATCATGAAGACGTTAGTGTTCATGGAGACGTTAGTGATCATGAAGACGTTAGTGATCATGGAGACGTTAGTGATCATGAAGACGTTAGTGTTCATGGAGACGTTAGTGATCATGAAGACGTTAGTGATCATGGAGACGTTAGTGTTCACAGAGACGTTAGTGTTCTTGAGGTGTTAGTGATCATAAAGACGTTAGTGATCATGGAGTTGTTAGTGATCATGGAGACGTTAGTGATCATGAAGACGTTATTGATCATGGAGACGGTAGTGTTCACAGAGACGTTAGTGATCATGGAGACATTAGTGCTCATGGAGATGTTAGTTATCATGGAGACGTTAGTGTTCATAGAGACGTTAGTGTTCATGGAGACATTAGTGCTCATGGAGATGTTAGTTATCATGGAGACGTTAGTGATCATGGAGACGTTATTGATCATGAAGATGTTAGTGTTCATGGAGACGTTAGTGTTCACAGAGACGTTAGTGATCATGAAGACGTTAGTGATCATGGAGACATTAGTGATCATGGAGATGTTAGTGTTCATGGAGACGTTAGTGATCATGGAAACGTTAGTGTTCACAGAGGCGTTATTGATCATTAAGACGATAGTGATCATGGAGACGTTAGTGATCATGGAGGCGTTAGTGATCATGAAGATGTTAATGATCACAGAGACGTTAGTGATCATGGAGACGTTAGTGATCATGGGGATATTAGTGACCAAGGAGACGTTAGTGATCATGAAGACGTTAGTGATCATGGAGACGTTAGTGTTCATGGAGACGTTAGTGATCATGAAGACGTTAGTGATCATGGAGACGTTAGTGTTCATGGAGACGTTAGTGATCATGAAGACGTTAGTGATCATGGAGACATTAGTGTTCACAGAGACATTAGTGATCATGGAGACGTTAGTGATCAAGGAGACGTTAGTGATCTTGAGGTGTTAGTGATCATAAAGACGTTAGTGATCATGGAGATGTTAGCGATCATGGAGACGTTATTGATCATGGAGATGTTAGTGATCATGGAGACGTTAGTGATCATGGAGACGTTATTGATGATGGAGACGTTAGTGTTCACAGAGACGTTAGTGATCATGAAGACGTTAGTGATCATGGAGACGTTAGTGATCATGGAGACGTTAGTGATCATGGAGACGTTAGTGTTCATGGAGACATTAGTGATCATGAAGACGTTAGTGTTCATGGAGACGTTAGTGTTCATGGAGACGTTAGTGATCATGGAGACATTAGTGTTCATGGAGACGTTAGTGATCATGGAGACATTAGTGTTCATGGAAACGTTAGTGTTCACAGAGACGTTAGTGATCATGAAGACGTTAGTGATCATGGAAACGTTAGTGTCCACAGAGATGTTAGTGATCATGGAGACGTTAGTGTTCATGGAGACGTTATTGATCATTAAGACGATAGTGATCATGGAGACGTTAGTGTTCATGGAGACGTTAGTAACCATAGAGACGTTAGTGATCATGAAGACGTTAGTGATCATGGAGATGTTAGTGTTCACAGAGACGTTAGTGTTCATGGAGACGTTAGTGATCATGAAGACGTTAGTGATCATGGAGATGTTAGTGTTCACAGAGATGTTAGTGATCATGGAGACGTTGGTGTTCATGGAGACGTTATTGATCATGGAGACGTTAGTGTTCATAGAGACGTTATTGATCATGGAGACATTAGTGATCATGGAGACATTAGTGATCGTGGAGGCGTTAGTGACCATGGAGACGCTAGTGTTTATGGAGACGTTAGTGTTCATGGAGACGTTAGTGTTCATGGAGACGTTAGTGTTCATGGAGACGTTAGTGATCATGGAGACGTTAGTGATCATGGAGACGTTAGTGATCATGGAGACGTTAGTGATCATGGAGACGTTAGTGATCATGGAGACGTTAGTGATCATGGAGACGTTAGTGATCATGGAGACGTTAGTGTTCATGGAGACGTTAGTGATCATGGAGACGTTAGTGATCATGGAGACGTTAATGATCCTGGAGACGTTAGTGATCATGGAGACGTTAGTGATCATGGAGACGTTAGTGATCATGGAGACGTTAGTGATCATGGAGATGTTAGTGTTTATGGAGACGTTGGTGTTTATGGAGACGTTAGTGATCATGGAGACGTTAGTGTTCATGGAGACGTTAGTGTTCATGGAGACGTTAGTGATCATGGAGACGTTAATGATCATGGAGACGTTAGTGATCATGGAGACGTTAGTGTTCACAGAGACGATAGTGATCTTGGAGATGTTTGTGATCATGGAGATGTTAGTGTTTATGGAGACGTTAGTGTTCATGGAGACGTTAGTGATCATGGAGACGTTAGTGATCATGGAGATGTTAGTGTTCATGGAGACGCTAGTGATCATGGAGACGTTAGTGTTCATGGAGATGTTAGTGATCATGGAGACGTTAGTGATCATGGAGACGTTAGTGATCATGGAGACGCTAGTGATCATGGAGATGTTAGTGTTCATGGAGATGTTAGTGATCATGGAGACGTTAGTGATCATGGAGATGTTAGTGATCATGGAGACGTTAGTGTTCACAGAGACGTTAGTGATCATGGAGATGTTAGTGATCATGGAGATGTTAGTGTTCATGGAGACGTTAGTGTTCATGGAGACGTTAGTGATCATGGAGACGTTAGTGATCATGGAGATGTTAGTGTTCATGGAGACGTTAGTGATCATGGAGACGTTAGTGTTCATGGAGATGTTAGTGATCATGGAGACGTTAGTGATCATGGAGACGTTAGTGATCATGGAGACGTTAGTGATCATGGAGATGTTAGTGTTCATGGAGATGTTAGTGATCATGGAGACGTTAGTGATCATGGAGATGTTAGTGATCATGGAGATGTTAGTGATCATGGAGATGTTAGTGTTCATGGAGATGTTAGTGATCATGGAGACGTTAGTGATCATGGAGACGTTAGTGATCATGGAGACGCTAGTGATCATGGAGATGTTAGTGATCATGGAGATGTTAGTGATCATGGAGATGTTAGTGTTCATGGAGACGCTAGTGATCATGGAGACGTTGGTGTTTATGGAGACGTTAGTGATCATGGAGACGTTAGTGTTCATGGAGACGTTAGTGATCATGGAGACGTTATTGATCATGAAGATGTTAGTGTTCACAGAGACGTTAGTGATCATGAAGACGTTAGTGATCATGGAGACATTAGTGATCATGGAGATGTTAGTGTTCATGGAGACGTTAGTGATCATGGAAACGTTAGTGTTCACAGAGGCGTTATTGATCATTAAGACGATAGTGATCATGGAGACGTTAGTGATCATGGAGGCGTTAGTGATCATGAAGATGTTAATGATCACAGAGACGTTAGTGATCATGGAGACGTTAGTGATCATGGGGATATTAGTGACCAAGGAGACGTTAGTGATCATGAAGACGTTAGTGATCATGGAGACGTTAGTGTTCATGGAGACGTTAGTGATCATGAAGACGTTAGTGATCATGGAGACGTTAGTGTTCATGGAGACGTTAGTGATCATGAAGACGTTAGTGATCATGGAGACATTAGTGTTCACAGAGACATTAGTGATCATGGAGACGTTAGTGATCAAGGAGACGTTAGTGATCTTGAGGTGTTAGTGATCATAAAGACGTTAGTGATCATGGAGATGTTAGCGATCATGGAGACGTTATTGATCATGGAGACGTTAGTGTTCACAGAGACGTTAGTGATCATGAAGACGTTAGTGTTCATAGAGACGTTAGTGTTCACGGAGACATTAGTGCTCATGGAGATGTTAGTGATCATGGAGACGTTAGTGATCATGGAGACGTTATTGATGATGGAGACGTTAGTGTTCACAGAGACGTTAGTGATCATGAAGACGTTAGTGATCATGGAGACGTTAGTGATCATGGAGACGTTAGTGATCATGGAGACGTTAGTGTTCATGGAGACATTAGTGTTCTTGAGGTGTTAGTGATCATAAAGACGTTAGTGATCATGGAGTTGTTAGTGATCATGGAGACGTTAGTGATCATGAAGACGTTATTGATCATGGAGACGGTAGTGTTCACAGAGACGTTAGTGATCATGGAGACATTAGTGCTCATGGAGATGTTAGTTATCATGGAGACGTTAGTGTTCATAGAGACGTTAGTGTTCATGGAGACATTAGTGCTCATGGAGATGTTAGTTATCATGGAGACGTTAGTGATCATGGAGACGTTATTGATCATGAAGATGTTAGTGTTCATGGAGACGTTAGTGTTCACAGAGACGTTAGTGATCATGAAGACGTTAGTGATCATGGAGACATTAGTGATCATGGAGATGTTAGTGTTCATGGAGACGTTAGTGATCATGGAAACGTTAGTGTTCACAGAGGCGTTATTGATCATTAAGACGATAGTGATCATGGAGACGTTAGTGATCATGGAGGCGTTAGTGATCATGAAGATGTTAATGATCACAGAGACGTTAGTGATCATGGAGACGTTAGTGATCATGGGATATTAGTGACCATGGAGACGTTAGTGATCATGAAGACGTTAGTGATCATGGAGACGTTAGTGTTCATGGAGACGTTAGTGATCATGAAGACGTTAGTGATCATGGAGACGTTAGTGTTCATGGAGACGTTAGTGATCATGAAGACGTTAGTGATCATGGAGACATTAGTGTTCACAGAGACATTAGTGTCATGGAGACGTTAGTGATCATGGAGACGTTAGTGATCATGGGTGTTAGTGATCATAGAGACGTTAGTGATCATGGAGACGTTAGTGATCATGGAGACGTTATTGATCATGGAGACGTTAGTGATCATGGAGACGTTAGTGATCATGGAGACGTTAGTGACCATGGAGACGTTAGTGATCATGGAGACGTTAGTGATCATGGAGACGTTAGTGATCATGAGACGTTAGTGTTCATGGAGACGTTAGTGATCATGAAGACGTTAGTGATCATGGAGATGTTAGTGTTCACAGAGACGTTAGTGATCATGGAGACGTTAGTGTTCATGGAGACGTTAGTGATCATGGAGACGTTAGTGTTCATGGAGACGTTAGTGATCATGGAGACATTAGTGATCATGGAGACATTAGTGATCATGGAGACGTTAGTGATCATGGAGACGTTAGTGATCATGGAGACGTTAGTGTTCATGGAGACGTTAGTGTTCATGGAGACGTTAGTGTTCATGGAGACGTTAGTGATCATGGAGACGTTAGTGATCATGGAGACGTTAGTGTCATGGAGACGTTAGTGATCATGGAGACGTTAGTGATCATGAGACGTTAGTGATCATGGAGACGTTAGTGATCATGGAGACGTTAGTGTTCATGGAGACGTTAGTGATCATGGAGACGTTAGTGATCATGGAGACGTTAGTGATCATGGAGACGTTAGTGATCATGGAGACGTTAGTGATCATGGAGACGTTAGTGATCATGGAGACGTTAGTGATCATGGAGACGTTAGTGTTCATGGAGACGTTAGTGTTCATGGAGACGTTAGTGATCATGGAGACGTTAGTGTTCATGGAGACGTTAGTGTTCATGGAGACGTTAGTGATCATGGAGACGTTAGTGATCATGGAGACGTTAGTGATCATGGAGACGTTAGTGTTCATGGAGACGTTAGTGATCATGGAGACGTTAGTGATCATGGAGACGTTAGTGATCATGGAGACGTTAGTGATCATGGAGACGTTAGTGATCATGGAGACGTTAGTGATCATGGAGACGTTAGTGTTCATGGAGACGTTAGTGATCATGGAGACGTTAGTGTTCATGGAGACGTTAGTGATCATGGAGACGTTAGTGATCATGGAGACGTTAGTGATCATGGAGACGTTAGTGATCATGGAGACGTTAGTGATCATGGAGATGTTAGTGATCATGGAGACGTTAGTGATCATGGAGACGTTAGTGATCATGGAGACGTTAGTGATCATGGAGACGTTAGTGATCATGGAGACGTTAGTGATCATGGAGACGTTAGTGATCATGGAGACGTTAGTGATCATGGAGACGTTAGTGATCATGGAGACGTTAGTGATCATGGAGATGTTAGTGATCATGGAGACGTTAGTGATCATGGAGACGTTAGTGATCATGGAGACGTTAGTGATCATGGAGACGTTAGTGATCATGGAGATGTTAGTGATCATGGAGATGTTAGTGTTCATGGAGACGTTAGTGATCATGGAGACGTTAGTGTTCATGGAGACGTTAGTGATCATGGAGACGTTAGTGTTCATGGAGACGTTAGTGATCATGGAGACGTTAGTGATCATGGAGATGTTAGTGTTCACAGAGACGTTAGTGATCATGAAGACGTTAGTGATCATGGAGACATTAGTGATCATGGAGATGTTAGTGTTCATGGAGACGTTAGTGATCATGGAAACGTTAGTGTTCACAGAGGCGTTAGTGATCATTAGACGTTAGTGATCATGGAGACGTTAGTGATCATGGAGGCGTTAGTGATCATGAAGATGTTAATGATCACAGAGACGTTAGTGATCATGGAGACGTTAGTGATCATGGGGATATTAGTGACCAAGGAGACGTTAGTGATCATGAAGACGTTAGTGATCATGGAGACGTTAGTGTTCATGGAGACGTTAGTGATCATGAAGACGTTAGTGATCATGGAGACGTTAGTGTTCATGGAGACGTTAGTGATCATGAAGACGTTAGTGATCATGGAGACATTAGTGTTCACAGAGACATTAGTGATCATGGAGACGTTAGTGATCAAGGAGACGTTAGTGATCTTGAGGTGTTAGTGATCATAAAGACGTTAGTGATCATGGAGATGTTAGCGATCATGGAGACGTTATTGATCATGGAGACGTTAGTGTTCACAGAGACGTTAGTGATCATGAAGACGTTAGTGTTCATAGAGACGTTAGTGTTCACGGAGACATTAGTGCTCATGGAGATGTTAGTGATCATGGAGACGTTAGTGATCATGGAGACGTTATTGATGATGGAGACGTTAGTGTTCACAGAGACGTTAGTGATCATGAAGACGTTAGTGATCATGGAGACGTTAGTGATCATGGAGACGTTAGTGATCATGGAGACGTTAGTGTTCATGGAGACATTAGTGATCATGAAGACGTTAGTGTTCATGGAGACGTTAGTGTTCATGGAGACGTTAGTGATCATGGAGACATTAGTGTTCATGGAGACGTTAGTGATCATGGAGACATTAGTGTTCATGGAAACGTTAGTGTTCACAGAGACGTTAGTGATCATGGAAACGTTAGTGTCCACAGAGATGTTAGTGATCATGGAGACGTTAGTGTTCATGGAGACGTTATTGATCATTAAGACGATAGTGATCATGGAGACGTTAGTGTTCATGGAGACGTTAGTAACCATAGAGACGTTAGTGATCATGAAGACGTTAGTGATCATGGAGATGTTAGTGTTCACAGAGACGTTAGTGTTCATGGAGACGTTAGTGATCATGAAGACGTTAGTGATCATGGAGATGTTAGTGTTCACAGAGATGTTAGTGATCATGGAGACGTTGGTGTTCATGGAGACGTTATTGATCATGGAGACGTTAGTGTTCATGGAGACGTTATTGATCATGGAGACATTAGTGATCATGGAGACATTAGTGATCGTGGAGGCGTTAGTGACCATGGAGACGCTAGTGTTTATGGAGACGTTAGTGTTCATGGAGACGTTAGTGTTCATGGAGACGTTAGTGTTCATGGAGACGTTAGTGATCATGGAGACGTTAGTGATCATGGAGACGTTAGTGATCATGGAGACGTTAGTGATCATGGAGACGTTAGTGATCATGGAGACGTTAGTGATCATGGAGACGTTAGTGATCATGGAGACGTTAGTGTTCATGGAGACGTTAGTGATCATGGAGACGTTAGTGATCATGGAGACGTTAATGATCCTGGAGACGTTAGTGATCATGGAGACGTTAGTGATCATGGAGACGTTAGTGATCATGGAGACGTTAGTGATCATGGAGATGTTAGTGTTTATGGAGACGTTGGTGTTATGGAGACGTTAGTGATCATGGAGACGTTAGTGTTCATGGAGACGTTAGTGTTCATGGAGACGTTAGTGATCATGGAGACGTTAATGATCATGGAGACGTTAGTGATCATGGAGACGTTAGTGTTCACAGAGACGATAGTGATCTTGGAGATGTTTGTGATCATGGAGATGTTAGTGTTTATGGAGACGTTAGTGATCATGGAGACGTTAGTGATCATGGAGACGCTAGTGATCATGGAGATGTTAGTGATCATGGAGACGTTAGTGATCATGGAGACGTTAGTGTTCATGGAGACGTTAGTGATCATGGAGACGCTAGTGATCATGGAGATGTTAGTGTTCATGGAGATGTTAGTGATCATGGAGACGTTAGTGATCATGGAGATGTTAGTGATCATGGAGACGCTAGTGATCATGGAGATGTTAGTGTTCATGGAGACGCTAGTGATCATGGAGACGTTAGTGTTCATGGAGACGTTAGTGTTCATGGAGACGTTAGTGTTCATGGAGATGTTAGTGATCATGGAGACGTTAGTGATCATGGAGACGTTAGTGATCATGGAGATGTTAGTGATCATGGAGATGTTAGTGATCATGGAGACGTTAGTGATCATGAAGATGTTAGTGATCATGGAGACGTTAGTGATCATGGAGATATTAGTGATCATGGAGACGTTAGTGTTCATGGAGATGTTAGTGTTCATGGAGACGTTAGTGTTCATGGAGACGTTAGTGTTCATGGAGATGTTAGTGTTCACAGAGGCGTTAGTGATCATGGAGACGTTAGTGTTCATGGAGATGTTAGTGTTCACAGAGGCGTTAGTGATCATGGAGACGTTAGTGTTCATGGAGACGTTAGTGTTCATGGAGACGTTAGTGATCATGGAGACGTTAGTGTTCACAGAGGCGTTAGTGATCATTAACACGATAATGATCATGGAGACGTTAGTGTTCATGGAGACGTTAGTGTTCATGGAGACGTTAGTGATCATGGAGACGTTATTGATCATGAAGATGTTAGTGTTCACAGAGACGTTAGTGATCATGAAGACGTTAGTGATCATGGAGACATTAGTGATCATGGAGATGTTAGTGTTCATGGAGACGTTAGTGATCATGGAAACGTTAGTGTTCATGGAGACGCTAGTGATCATGGAGACGTTGGTGTTTATGGAGACGTTAGTGATCATGGAGACGTTAGTGTTCATGGAGACGTTAGTGATCATGGAGACGTTATTGATCATGAAGATGTTAGTGTTCACAGAGACGTTAGTGATCATGAAGACGTTAGTGATCATGGAGACATTAGTGATCATGGAGATGTTAGTGTTCATGGAGACGTTAGTGATCATGGAAACGTTAGTGTTCACAGAGGCGTTATTGATCATTAAGACGATAGTGATCATGGAGACGTTAGTGATCATGGAGGCGTTAGTGATCATGAAGATGTTAATGATCACAGAGACGTTAGTGATCATGGAGACGTTAGTGATCATGGGGATATTAGTGACCAAGGAGACGTTAGTGATCATGAAGACGTTAGTGATCATGGAGACGTTAGTGTTCATGGAGACGTTAGTGATCATGAAGACGTTAGTGATCATGGAGACGTTAGTGTTCATGGAGACGTTAGTGATCATGAAGACGTTAGTGATCATGGAGACATTAGTGTTCACAGAGACATTAGTGATCATGGAGACGTTAGTGATCAAGGAGACGTTAGTGATCTTGAGGTGTTAGTGATCATAAAGACGTTAGTGATCATGGAGATGTTAGCGATCATGGAGACGTTATTGATCATGGAGACGTTAGTGTTCACAGAGACGTTAGTGATCATGAAGACGTTAGTGTTCATAGAGACGTTAGTGTTCACGGAGACATTAGTGCTCATGGAGATGTTAGTGATCATGGAGACGTTAGTGATCATGGAGACGTTATTGATGATGGAGACGTTAGTGTTCACAGAGACGTTAGTGATCATGAAGACGTTAGTGATCATGGAGACGTTAGTGATCATGGAGACGTTAGTGATCATGGAGACGTTAGTGTTCATGGAGACATTAGTGATCATGAGACGTTAGTGTTCATGGAGACGTTAGTGTTCATGGAGACGTTAGTGATCATGGAGACATTAGTGTTCATGGAGACGTTAGTGATCATGGAGACATTAGTGTTCATGGAACGTTAGTGTTCACAGAGACGTTAGTGATCATGGAACGTTAGTGTCCACAGAGATGTTAGTGATCATGGAGACGTTAGTGTTCATGGAGACGTTATTGATCATTAAGACGATAGTGATCATGGAGACGTTAGTGTTCATGGAGACGTTAGTAACCATAGAGACGTTAGTGATCATGAAGACGTTAGTGATCATGGAGATGTTAGTGTTCACAGAGACGTTAGTGTTCATGGAGACGTTAGTGATCATGAAGACGTTAGTGATCATGGAGATGTTAGTGTTCACAGAGATGTTAGTGATCATGGAGACGTTGGTGTTCATGGAGACGTTATTGATCATGGAGACGTTAGTGTTCATGGAGACGTTATTGATCATGGAGACATTAGTGATCATGGAGACATTAGTGATCGTGGAGGCGTTAGTGACCATGGAGACGCTAGTGTTTATGGAGACGTTAGTGTTCATGGAGACGTTAGTGTTCATGGAGACGTTAGTGTTCATGGAGACGTTAGTGATCATGGAGACGTTAGTGATCATGGAGACGTTAGTGATCATGGAGACGTTAGTGATCATGGAGACGTTAGTGATCATGGAGACGTTAGTGATCATGGAGACGTTAGTGATCATGGAGACGTTAGTGTTCATGGAGACGTTAGTGATCATGGAGACGTTAGTGATCATGGAGACGTTAATGATCATGGAGACGTTAGTGATCATGGAGACGTTAGTGATCATGGAGACGTTAGTGATCATGGAGACGTTAGTGATCATGGAGATGTTAGTGTTTATGGAGACGTTGGTGTTTATGGAGACGTTAGTGATCATGGAGACGTTAGTGTTCATGGAGACGTTAGTGTTCATGGAGACGTTAGTGATCATGGAGACGTTAATGATCATGGAGACGTTAGTGATCATGGAGACGTTAGTGTTCACAGAGACGATAGTGATCTTGGAGATGTTTGTGATCATGGAGATGTTAGTGTTTATGGAGACGTTAGTGATCATGGAGACGTTAGTGATCATGGAGACGCTAGTGATCATGGAGATGTTAGTGATCATGGAGACGTTAGTGATCATGGAGACGTTAGTGTTCATGGAGACGTTAGTGATCATGGAGACGCTAGTGATCATGGAGATGTTAGTGTTCATGGAGATGTTAGTGATCATGGAGACGTTAGTGATCATGGAGATGTTAGTGATCATGGAGACGCTAGTGATCATGGAGATGTTAGTGTTCATGGAGACGCTAGTGATCATGGAGACGTTAGTGTTCATGGAGACGTTAGTGTTCATGGAGACGTTAGTGTTCATGGAGATGTTAGTGATCATGGAGACGTTAGTGATCATGGAGACGTTAGTGATCATGGAGATGTTAGTGATCATGGAGATGTTAGTGATCATGGAGACGTTAGTGATCATGAAGATGTTAGTGATCATGGAGACGTTAGTGATCATGGAGATATTAGTGATCATGGAGACGTTAGTGTTCATGGAGATGTTAGTGTTCATGGAGACGTTAGTGTTCATGGAGACGTTAGTGTTCATGGAGATGTTAGTGTTCACAGAGGCGTTAGTGATCATGGAGACGTTAGTGTTCATGGAGATGTTAGTGTCACAGAGGCGTTAGTGATCATGGAGACGTTAGTGTTCATGGAGACGTTAGTGTTCATGGAGACGTTAGTGATCATGGAGACGTTAGTGTTCACAGAGGCGTTAGTGATCATTAACACGATAATGATCATGGAGACGTTAGTGTTCATGGAGACGTTAGTGATCATGGAGACGTTAGTGTTCATGGAGACGTTAGTGTTCATGGAGACGTTAGTGATCATGGAGACGTTAGTTCATGTTCACAGAGGCGTTAGTGATCATTAACACGTTAATGATCATGGAGACGTTAGTGTTCATGGAGACGTTAGTGATCATGGAGACGTTAGTGATCATGAAGACGTTAGTGATCATGGAGACGATAGTGTTCACAGAGACGTTAGTGATCATGGAAGACGTTAGTGATCATGGAGACGTTAGTGATCATGGAGACGTTAGTGATCATGGAGACGTTAGTGTTCATGGAAACGTTAGTGTTCATGGAGACGTTAGTGATCATGGAGACGTTAGTGATCATGGAAACGTTAGTGTTCATGGAGACGTTAGTGATCATGGAGACGTTAGTGTTCATGGACGTTAGTGTTCATGGAGACGTTAGTGATCATGGAGACGTTAATGTTCATGGAAACGTTAGTGTTCATGGAGACGTTAGTGATCATGGAGACGTTAGTGATCATGGAACGTTAGTGTTCATGGAGACGTTAGTGATCATGGAGACGTTAGTGTTCAAGAGACGTTAGTGTTCACAGAGACGTTAGTGATCATGAAGACGTTAGTGATCATGGAGACGTTAGTGTTCATGGAGACGTTAGTGATCATGAGACGTTAGTGATCATGGAGACGTTAGTGATCATGAAGACGTTAGTGTTCATGGAGACGTTAGTGATCATGAAGACGTTAGTGATCATGGAGACGTTAGTGATCATGAAGACGTTAATGTTCATGGAGACGTTAGTGATCATGAAGACGTTAGTGATCATGGAGACGTTAGTGATCATGAAGACGTTAGTGTCATGGAGACGTTAGTATCATGAAGACGTTAGTGATCATGGAGACGTTAGTGTTCACAGAGACGTTAGTGATCATGGAGATGTTAGTGTTCTCAGAGCCATAAGTGATCATGGAGATGTTAGTGATCATGGTGATGTTAGTGTTCTCAGAGACATTAGTGATCATGGAGACGTTAGTGATCATGGTGATGTTAGTGTTCTCAGAGACATTAGTGATCATGGAGACGTTAGTGATCAAGGAGACGTTAGTGTTCTTGAGTGTTAGTGATCATAAAGACGTTAGTGATCATGGAGTTGTTAGTGATCATGGAGACGTTAGTGATCATGAAGACGTTATTGATCATGGAGACGTTAGTGTTCACAGAGACGTTAGTGATCATGGAGACATTAGTGCTCATGGAGATGTTAGTTATCATGGAGACGTTAGTGTTCATAGAGACGTTAGTGTTCATGGAGACATTAGTGCTCATGGAGATGTTAGTTATCATGGAGACGTTAGTGATCATGGAGACGTTATTGATCATGAAGATGTTAGTGTTCACAGAGACGTTAGTGATCATGAAGACGTTAGTGATCATGGAGACATTAGTGATCATGGAGATGTTAGTGTTCATGGAGACGTTAGTGATCATGGAAACGTTAGTGTTCACAGAGGCGTTATTGATCATTAAGACGATAGTGATCATGGAGACGTTAGTGATCATGGAGGCGTTAGTGATCATGAAGATGTTAATGATCACAGAGACGTTAGTGATCATGGAGACGTTAGTTTTCACGGAGACGTTATTAACCATAGAGACGTTAGTGATCATGAAGACGTTAGTGATCATGGAGATGTTAGTGTTCACAGAGACGTTAGTGTTCATGGAGACGTTAGTGATCATGAAGACGTTAGTGATCATGGAGATGTTAGTGTTCACAGAGACGTTAGTGATCATGGAGACGTTAGTGTTAATGGAGACGTTAGTGTTCATGGAGACGTTAGTGTTCATGGAGACGTTAGTGTTCATGGAGACGTTAGTGTTCATGGAGACGTTAGTGTTCATGGAGACGTTAGTGATCATGGAGGCGCTAGTGATCATGGAGACGTTAGTGTTCATGGAGACGTTAGTGATCATGGAGACGTTAGTGTTCATGGAGACGTTAGTGTTCATGGAGACGTTAGTGATCATGGAGACGTTAGTGTTCACAGAGACGTTAGTGATCATGGAGACGTTAGTGATCATGGAGACGTTAGTGTTCACAGAGACATTAGTGATCATGGAGACATTAGTGATCATGGAGACGTTAGTGATCATGGAGATGTTAGTGATCAAGAAGGCGTTAGTGATCATGGAGACGTTAGTGTTCACAGAGACGTTAGTGATCATGGAGACGTTAGTGTTCATGGAGACGTTAGTGTTCATGGAGATATTAGTGACCAAGGAGACGTTAGTGATCATGGAGACGTTAGTGATCATGGGGATATTAGTGACCAGGAGACGTTAGTGTTCATGGAGACGTTAGTGTTCATGGAGACGTTATTGATCATGGAGACGTTAGTGTTCATGGAGACGTTAGTGATCATGGAGACGTTAGTGTTCATGGAGACGTTAGTGTTCATGGAGACGTTAGTGATCATGGAGACGTTAGTGATCATGGGGATATTAGTGACCATTGTGACGGTGTTCCCCCCCCTTCTAATTCTCCCACGCCTGCTGTAAGAGTCATGTCCACTATTCCCGAGCGTTCTCTACATTGCAGGCAACAATTGAACATATGTGGGAGTGAACAGTATTCTCGAAGAGCCGAGAAATTTGCGAAAATGTAGCATTTTGGCCTGTGGGATAGGCCCTTTAGGGAGCCAATATGGCGCTGGCGAATCTGTCCTCCCGCCAAAACTGTGTGACGTCAGTGGCGCCAGATTGGTCACCGTCAGCGACATGGCACTGGGAGCCAATGAAAACCAACTTTGGGAAAAGTGACGTCACATAGGCATAGGGGGTCCGCCCGTCTTGGCGCCAGGCGACAT
>WNGS01003849.1:28554-44440 GCA_020271785.1 Procambarus virginalis
GGGCCAGTTTGAAGACAGTCGTTAACGAAAACACTACTCGGCCTCATTTTAGCACTGCAATTAAATACTATCCGTAATGGGGTAGTTGCAGAATCTTCTGTACACAATGATGTGGTAAGTAGTGACCTTCCTTGGGTTATCATTTGTAACAACTTCGATAAATTGTCATCGAGTTGCTTCTGTATTATTTTCATGGTACAACTTCAAGTTCTCAGGTTGTCTTTGTAAGCACAACACCTGTGATCTCAATTGGTTTTGTGCCATACTAATGGTGACGGGTAGCTGAGGGTGATTCAGCTTCCATGGTACCTGACCCAGTATTGATTACTCTGTATATAATGAGTCCAGGTATTGTGTGTAAGTCCAGTCATCATCGGGCAGGTGTTCAGGGCTAGGTTTTCAATGACGCCGAGAGTTGCCAGGTCCCATAACTTGTGTAAGGGGGATCAAGCTCTTCCTCGGACATGTCTCTGAGTTGCAGTGGAGATGGTCTCCTAGTCATGCAACCATTACTGGGTTGGCATGTTGGTGTTTACAGGTGCGGGTTGGTTTAGCCGTAATACAGGCCTGTTAGCAAATAGCCACCTGCAGATGGTAACACGTTCATACCGTGTTTGTATTCCTTTCCTTTGATAAACTTATGGTAGACATCTGATCCCATAAGGATTCCAATATTGGAAAGGTTATCTGTTGTGATTTATCAGCCAAATGAATTCCCCTTTTTTCGGAATTGGCTGTTTCCCCAGACCATATACATAGATCTGTTGGGAATCTATCTACTACTAGAGCTTGTACATTGTTCGTAACCTCCTAATCGTACTTTGGGTTGTAACTACCTTGAAAATCGGGCTCCTGAGTCAGTCAGGAATCCTGCTATGTTTATTCGTGTCTCCTCTACAGGTGTAAGTTTCAGGGTATCTACCAACTCTTTGGATATAAAGGTCAATTGGGACCCTTGATCAAATATCCACGTACGGTGGCTTTGTTCTCTCCATTTCTAATGATCAATCGTGCAGTAGGTAGAGCTGATTTATGTTTAGACCTTGTTGAGAAAACACTTATGTCAGGTAGCACAGTACAAAGCTGTACTGAGGTGTTAGTTCCTTCCTCCTCCTGTGGTTTGGCAGACTTGTACTTGAATCCCCACAAAGTGCTGTATGGTGTTGACCCTTATGGCACCTATAACAGGTGCGTATGGTGATGTGCAGCTGTCGGATGATGTTCCCTTATACACTTGGTACATCTATGTAACTCCTTGAGTCGTTTTATGCGTGTTGCACGATCGGGGTATCGTCTGCAATTGTACATGGAATGTGATTGTTCACAGAACAGACATGGTCTCCAGACGTTAACAGTATCTTGAGGAGTCACCGATTTGGGTGACGCGTTACCTGTAGGTTTGGAGGTACCAACTGCGTATGTGCCCACACTGCCTTGTCTCCACTTTGGAGAGGGAGAAGTTGTTTTAGATTTGTTTGGAGCTGTTTGTACTCTGTTGTTTACTATTAGTAGTAGACGAAGGTTTAGATGTCGCTTTTTTCATCTGGGATAACTCTTTCTCGTTCTATGATGGTTTGTAACCCCTTGTAATCTCTGTTACTGTCAGATATGACTTTCCATACAACACAAACAACTTATCCAGGATGTCCCTGGGTAATTTGCGAGTCATATGCTTGGATTATCCAGTCTGATTCATCCAAGTTACTTTATTTTTAAGTGCCTTAAGCAAAGACTCAAGCTCCAATCTAAAGGCTTGGAGTGACGCTGTATATTTGGATGTTTATATCTAACAGCTTCTGGGTTAAAATTCTGATAGTCCTTTCAGGCTTCGCATAGTTGTCCTTGAGTAGTTGTACAGCATGTCATAATCGTCATCTGTGTGATTCAGATTACAGACTACCTGAAAGGCTTCATCCTTCAAGACACTCTGTAAATACGTAAACTTTGTCGTCTTTGGTACATTGACATTAGAATCCACAGAATCGACAAATTTGCTCCAGAAATTGTCCAATTCTCGTCCTCTGTTCCAGAAAAAGTTGGAAGACTGAGTGATGGTAATTTGACTTCTGGTGCTGTCTGATTCTGGGTAGTTGTAGCTGCAACATTTATATTGGCCTTATGGGCGTTTATCAAATCTTCATAACGTTGAATTAGTTCAAACGTTGCATCTTCATAATCAGAGTGTTCTTGGAGAATGTTGTTCATCGTATCTTCATCAATACTAGAATTGTTCAGTAAATCTTGATACTGTTTCATTTGTTGCAACACACGGTCATATTTGTTCCGTGTAAGCTTAAGATAGTTTTCCAGTGCTGCATAATTAACTGGAGTTTGATTACTCATGTCTTCACATTTGTTAATCTGCCTTGTGAGATGCCCCTTTAAGGCCTAAGGGTTAATTTTACATTTTGGAGTGTAGACATCTTGAAAGTACTTGCTAGTCGTATGGACTTTTAACTATTTGGCACTTGAATTAGTAAAGCAACTAGTTTCCGAATAGAGCTGTTTATCATTTAAAATATATACTACTGTATAATCATACACGCTATAATTTGAGTGGTAAGCCTGTATCAATGCTGGTATTCCGCAAGCTAGCCCTTCTTTATCACTCTTGGTTGGTACAGAGACACAGGTTAACACTCAAAGGTGAAATGATTATAGTTAAATTATACCTATAATTATGTATGAATATCAGGTTGACAACACAACTCGGGTTGTCATGAATACTGCATAAAAATATGTACTTGCTAGGTTGTAATTATGTTCAACTCTAGACAAGTAAAAAATTCTTACCCTTACACCAGGTTAGCACAATAAATTAAACTAGGTTGCTGTACAACACCAGCCTAAAATGTCCTACCCTGTGCAAGAATTTGCTGTAAACAATGTGGTATGCAGTATGTAATGGTGCAATATTAAAGTAATGTTTATACTTAAATTACAAAAACATTTATAAGTAACTTATAAGTAAATTAGCCTTTATCAACTCTTGTAATGAAAAGGGCACAATAGTTCTTTGGCACAGGCCTCAGAACAATAATAGTGCTTTGTTGTAGTTTTGTTTGCTATGAGATTGAAAAGTTAGGCTAGAAAATGTAAATATAGCAATGTCTTTCTGCTATAATTTGCACTACTAATGTATATCAGGATTTATATCTAGATGCAATGTACCTACTGGTTAACTGTAATAATCATCTAGGTTCAAAGGACCATAATTTATGTGGTAAAAACTCCAGGCAGTATATCTCCTTTTAATTGACTTCAATAAATTAAAGTTATCTATTTTTTCTTAGTAGGTAAGAAATTGAGTGGACTGTATGTACTTGTTAAAACTGCCTGAAATTATTCTCACACAAATTGGAGGGACATTTGTAGCTTAAACCACTTTGTAATGGCTCCTTCTTAAACTACAAATTGTTTACCTAAGTTTATTATATTATTTTATCATACCACATATTGTGGTCTAATCTACTATTATTTCAATAATTATTACTAGTTATGAATACTACTACTTCAATAACTAGAATGGCCTTATCTGAGCCTGTAGTAAGGGCCCGCTAAGGCTGTGTCATGTTAGCATCTATGTGGGTGTGGCCCTGTGCCTCATGGTGCCAATGGCAGCTGTGGAGGCCTTCAAGGCTGGCAACAGCTAGGTACATGTACATAGTTCTACTGCTCAGCTACTTGCTGTTCCAAGTCACAATTTACCTGTATGGGATGCAAAGATTTAATATCTGTTCCCTGAACATATCAATACAGGTATAACATGGTATGTGAGGGCTGTAAAAATGGGTTACACGTACATGGTGTTGGTGTTGTTCATATATCATAACCGACTTATACCCTTGGATATTAAGCAGTGCACTAGAATAATAAACAAATACTTGGTAAGCCGGATACATTCGTTGCTGTGATGTTGATAGGCTGTGTTGTTGGTTGTTGACACGTAAATAGGTGTCTAGGTGTTAAACCAACTCTGGAGCCATGTGCAGCGTAAGGCTGCGTTTGTTATTGTTTTCGTGTGAGCGTGGCGTCTGTAAGAGACGCTCTCCTTCCCTTGTTCCAATATTGTGTTCTACTTCTAAGTTAAATTTACGTTAACAAGGGAATCAAGCTATATTTTGGTGTTAATAATTATATTCAGTCTTATTGAACACTTTTTTATTCAATTTAGACATTAAACTGTTGTATGAACAGTGGTTTAATAATGTAAATACTGCGGCGACGTCGATGACGTCACGGAGTCTCCCATTCTCTAATTTTAAGAGGATACTGTTAAGGGAAGACTATACTATTTGTGTATGAGTGTGTCGGTTTCCCGACAATGTTAGTGTTCAAAGAGACGTTAGTGTTCACAGAGACGTTAGTGATCATGAAGACGTTAGTGATCATGGAGACATTAGTGTTCATGGAGACGTTAGTGATCATGAAGACGTTAGTGATCATGGAGACGTTAGTGATCATGAAGACGTTAGTGTTCATGGAGACGTTAGTGATCATGAAGACGTTAGTGATCATGGAGACGTTAGTGATCATGAAGACGTTAGTGTTCATGGAGACGTTAGTGATCATGAAGACGTTAGTGATCATGGATGCGTTAGTGATCATGAAGACGTTAGTGTTCATGGAGACGTTAGTGATCATGAAGACATTAGTGATCATGGAGACGTTAGTGTTCACAGAGACGTTAGTGTTCACAGAGACGTTAGTGTTCTTGAGGTGTTAGTGATCATAAAGACGTTAGTGATCATGGAGTTGTTAGTGATCATGGAGACGTTAGTGATCATGAAGACGTTATTGATCATGGAGACGTTAGTGTTCACAGAGACGTTAGTGATCATGGAGACATTAGTGCTCATGGAGATGTTAGTTATCATGGAGACGTTAGTGTTCATAGAGACGTTAGTGTTCATGGAGACATTAGTGCTCATGGAGATGTTAGTTATCATGGAGACGTTAGTGATCATGGAGACGTTATTGATCATGAAGATGTTAGTGTTCACAGAGACGTTAGTGATCATGAAGACGTTAGTGATCATGGAGACATTAGTGATCATGGAGATGTTAGTGTTCATGGAGACGTTAGTGATCATGGAAACGTTAGTGTTCACAGAGGCGTTATTGATCATTAAGACGATAGTGATCATGGAAACGTTAGTGATCATGGAGGCGTTAGTGATCATGAAGATGTTAATGATCACAGAGACGTTAGTGATCATGGAGACGTTAGTGTTCATGGGGATATTACTGACCAAGGAGACGTTAGTGATCATGAAGACGTTAGTGATCATGGAGACGTTAGTGTTCATGGAGACGTTAGTGATCATGAAGACGTTAGTGATCATGGAGACGTTAGTGTTCATGGAGACGTTAGTGATCATGAAGACGTTAGTGATCATGGAGACATTAGTGTTCACAGAGACATTAGTGATCATGGAGACGTTAGTGTTCATGGAGACGTTATTGATCATTAAGACGATAGTGATCATGGAGACGTTAGTGTTCATGGAGACGTTAGTAACCATAGAGACGTTAGTGATCATGAAGACGTTAGTGATCATGGAGACGTTAGTGTTCATGGAGACGTTAGTGTTCATGGAGACGTTAGTAACCATAGAGACGTTAGTGATCATGAAGACGTTAGTGATCATGGAGATGTTAGTGTTCACAGAGACGTTAGTGTTCATGGAGACGTTAGTGATCATGAAGACGTTAGTGATCATGGAGATGTTAGTGTTCACAGAGATGTTAGTGATCATGGAGACGTTGGTGTTCATGGAGACGTTATTGATCATGGGGACGTTAGTGTTCATGGAGACGTTATTGATCATGGAGACATTAGTGATCATGGAGACATTAGTGATCGTGGAGGCGTTAGTGACCATGGAGACGCTAGTGTTTATGGAGACGTTAGTGTTCATGGAGACGTTAGTGTTCATGGAGACGTTAGTGTTCATGGAGACGTTAGTGATCATGGAGACGTTAATGATCATGGAGACGTTAGTGATCATGGAGACGTTAGTGATCATGGAGACGTTAGTGATCATGGAGACGTTAGTGATCATGGAGATGTTAGTGTTTATGGAGACATTGGTGTTTATGGAGACGTTAGTGATCATGGAGACGTTAGTGTTCATGGAGACGTTAGTGTTCATGGAGACGTTAGTGATCATGGAGACGTTAATGATCATGGAGACGTTAGTGATCATGGAGACGTTAGTGTTCACAGAGACGATAGTGATCATGGAGATGTTAGTGATCATGGAGATGTTAGTGTTTATGGAGACGTTAGTGTTCATGGAGACGTTAGTGATCATGCAGACGTTAGTGATCATGGAGATGTTAGTGTTCATGGAGACGCTAGTGATCATGGAGACGTTAGTGTTCATGGAGACGTTAGTGATCATGGAGACGCTAGTGATCATGGAGATGTTAGTGTTCATGGAGACGTTAGTGATCATGGAGATGTTAGTGATCATGGAGACGCTAGTGATCATGGAGATGTTAGTGTTCATGGAGACGCTAGTGATCATGGAGATGTTAGTGATCATGGAGATGTTAGTGATCATGGAGACGTTAGTGATCATGGAGACGTTAGTGATCATGGAGATGTTAGTGATCATGGAGATGTTAGTGATCATGGAGACGTTAGTGATCATGAAGATGTTAGTGATCATGGAGACGTTAGTGATCATGGAGATATTAGTGATCATGGAGATGTTAGTGATCATGGAGATGTTAGTGATCATGGAGATGTTAGTGTTCATGGAGACTTTAGTGTTCATGGAGACGTTAGTGTTCATGGAGATGTTAGTGTTCACAGAGGCGTTAGTGATCATGGAGACGTTAGTGTTCATGGAGATGTTAGTGTTCACAGAGGCGTTAGTGATCATGGAGACGTTAGTGTTCATGGAGACGTTAGTGTTCATGGAGAAGTTAGTGATCATGGAGACGTTAGTGTTCACAGAGGCGTTAGTGATCATTAACACGATAATGATCATGGAGACGTTAGTGTTCATGGAGACGTTAGTGATCATGGAGACGTTAGTGATAATGAAGACGTTAGTGATCATGGAGACGTTAGTGTTCACAGAGACGTTAGTGATCATGGAGACGTTAGTGATCATGGAGACGTTAGTGTTCATGGAAACGTTAGTGTTCATGGAGACGTTAGTGATCATGGAGACGTTAGTGATCATGGAAACGTTAGTGTTCATGGAGACGTTAGTGATCATGGAGACGTTAGTGTTCATGGAAACGTTAGTGTTCATGGAGACGTTAGTGATCATGGAGACGTTAATGTTCATGGAAACGTTAGTGTTCATGGAGACGTTAGTGATCATGGAGACGTTAGTGATCATGGAAACGTTAGTGTTCATGGAGACGTTAGTGATCATGGAGACGTTAGTGTTCAAAGACGTTAGTGTTCACAGAGACGTTAGTGATCATGAAGACGTTAGTGATCATGGAGACGTTAGTGTTCATGGAGACGTTAGTGATCATGAGACGTTAGTGATCATGGAGACGTTAGTGATCATGAAGACGTTAGTGTTCATGGAGACGTTAGTGATCATGAAGACGTTAGTGATCATGGAGACGTTAGTGATCATGAAGACGTTAGTGTTCATGGAGACGTTAGTGATCATGAAGACGTTAGTGATCATGGAGACGTTAGTGATCATGAAGACGTTAGTGTTCATGGAGACGTTAGTGATCATGAAGACGTTAGTGATCATGGAGACGTTAGTGATCATGAAGACGTTAGTGTTCATGGAGACGTTAGTGATCATGAAGACGTTAGTGATCATGGAGACGTTAGTGTTCACAGAGACGGTAGTGTTCTTGAGGTGTTAGTGATCATAAAGACGTTAGTGATCATGGAGTTGTTAGTGATCATGGAGACGTTAGTGATCATGAAGACGTTATTGATCATGGAGACGGTAGTGTTCACAGAGACGTTAGTGATCATGGAGACATTAGTGCTCATGGAGATGTTAGTTATCATGGAGACGTTAGTGTTCATAGAGACGTTAGTGTTCATGGAGACATTAGTGCTCATGGAGATGTTAGTTATCATGGAGACGTTAGTGATCATGGAGACGTTATTGATCATGAAGATGTTAGTGTTCACAGAGACGTTAGTGATCATGAAGACGTTAGTGATCATGGAGACATTAGTGATCATGGAGATGTTAGTGTTCATGGAGACGTTAGTGATCATGGAAACGTTAGTGTTCACAGAGGCGTTATTGATCATTAAGACGATAGTGATCATGGAGACGTTAGTGATCATGGAGGCGTTAGTGATCATGAAGATGTTAATGATCACAGAGACGTTAGTGATCATGGAGACGTTAGTGATCATGGGGATATTAGTGACCAAGGAGACGTTAGTGATCATGAAGACGTTAGTGATCATGGAGACGTTAGTGTTCATGGAGACGTTAGTGATCATGAAGACGTTAGTGATCATGGAGACGTTAGTGTTCATGGAGACGTTAGTGATCATGAAGACGTTAGTGATCATGGAGACATTAGTGTTCACAGAGACATTAGTGATCATGGAGACGTTAGTGATCAAGGAGACGTTAGTGATCTTGAGGTGTTAGTGATCATAAAGACGTTAGTGATCATGGAGATGTTAGTGATCATGGAGACGTTATTGATCATGGAGACGTTAGTGTTCACAGAGACGTTAGTGATCATGAAGACGTTAGTGTTCATAGAGACGTTAGTGTTCACGGAGACATTAGTGCTCATGAAGATGTTAGTGATCATGGAGACGTTAGTGATCATGGAGACGTTATTGATGATGGAGACGTTAGTGTTCACAGAGACGTTAGTGATCATGAAGACGTTAGTGATCATGGAGACGTTAGTGATCATGGAGACGTTAGTGATCATGGAGACGTTAGTGTTCATGGAGACATTAGTGATCATGAAGACGTTAGTGTTCATGGAGACGTTAGTGTTCATGGAGACGTTAGTGATCATGGAGACATTAGTGTTCATGGAGACGTTAGTGATCATGGAGACATTAGTGTTCATGGAAACGTTAGTGTTCACAGAGACGTTAGTGATCATGAAGACGTTAGTGATCATGGAAACGTTAGTGTCCACAGAGATGTTAGTGATCATGGAGACGTTAGTGTTCATGGAGACGTTAGTGATCATTAGACGATAGTGATCATGGAGACGTTAGTGTTCATGGAGACGTTAGTAACCATAGAGACGTTAGTGATCATGAAGACGTTAGTGATCATGGAGATGTTAGTGTTCACAGAGATGTTAGTGATCATGGAGACGTTGGTGTTCATGGAGACGTTATTGATCATGGAGACGTTAGTGTTCATGGAGACGTTATTGATCATGGAGACATTAGTGATCATGGAGACATTAGTGATCGTGGAGGCGTTAGTGACCATGGAGACGCTAGTGTTTATGGAGACGTTAGTGTTCATGGAGACGTTAGTGTTCATGGAGACGTTAGTGTTCATGGAGACGTTAGTGATCATGGAGACGTTAGTGATCATGGAGACGTTAGTGATCATGGAGACGTTAGTGATCATGGAGACGTTAGTGATCATGGAGACGTTAGTGTTCACAGAGACGTTAGTGATCATGGAGACGTTAGTGATCATGGAGACGTTAGTATTTATGGAGACGTTAGTGATCATGGAGACGTTAGTGATCATGGAGACGTTAGTGATCATGGAGATGTTAGTGTTCATGGAGACGTTGGTGTTCATGGAGACGTTAGTGATCATGGAGACGTTAGTGTTCATGGAGACGTTAGTGATCATGGAGACGTTAGTGATCATGGAGACGTTAGTATTTATGGAGACGTTAGTGATCATGGAGACGTTAGTGATCATGGAGACGTTAGTGATCATGGAGATGTTAGTGTTATGGAGACGTTGGTGTTTATGGAGACGTTAGTGATCATGGAGACGTTAGTGTTCATGGAGACGTTAGTGTTCATGGAGACGTTAGTGATCATGGAGACGTTAGTGATCATGGAGACGTTAGTGATCATGGAGACGTTAGTGTTCACAGAGACGATAGTGATCATGGAGATGTTAGTGATCATGGAGATGTTAGTGTTCATGGAGACGTTAGTGTTCATGGAGACGTTAGTGATCATGGAGACGTTAGTGATCATGGAGATGTTAGTGTTCATGGAGACGTTAGTGATCATGGAGACGTTAGTGTTCATGGAGACGTTAGTGATCATGGAGACGCTAGTGTTCATGGAGACGTTAGTGATCATGGAGACGTTAGTGATCATGGAGATGTTAGTGATCATGGAGATGTTAGTGATCATGGAGATGTTAGTGATCATGGAGATGTTAGTGATCATGGAGACGTTAGTGATCATGGAGACGTTAGTGATCATGGAGATGTTAGTGATCATGGAGATGTTAGTGATCATGGAGACGTTAGTGATCATGAAGATGTTAGTGATCATGGAGACGTTAGTGATCATGGAGATATTAGTGATCATGGAGATGTTAGTGACATGGAGATGTTAGTGATCATGGAGATGTTAGTGTTCATGGAGACGTTAGTGTTCATGGAGACGTTAGTGTTCATGGAGATGTTAGTGTTCACAGAGGCGTTAGTGATCATGGAGACGTTAGTGTTCATGGAGATGTTAGTGTTCACAGAGGCGTTAGTGATCATGGAGACGTTAGTGTTCATGGAGACGTTAGTGTTCATGGAGAAGTTAGTGATCATGGAGACGTTAGTGTTCACAGAGGCGTTAGTGATCATTAACACGATAATGATCATGGAGACGTTAGTGTTCATGGAGACGTTAGTGATCATGGAGACGTTAGTGATAATGAAGACGTTAGTGATCATGGAGACGTTAGTGTTCACAGAGACGTTAGTGATCATGGAGACGTTAGTGATCATGGAGACGTTAGTGTTCATGGAAACGTTAGTGTTCATGGAGACGTTAGTGATCATGGAGACGTTAGTGATCATGGAAACGTTAGTGTTCATGGAGACGTTAGTGATCATGGAGACGTTAGTGTTCATGGAAACGTTAGTGTTCATGGAGACGTTAGTGATCATGGAGACGTTAATGTTCATGGAAACGTTAGTGTTCATGGAGACGTTAGTGATCATGGAGACGTTAGTGATCATGGAAACGTTAGTGTTCATGGAGACGTTAGTGATCATGGAGACGTTAGTGTTCAAAGAGACGTTAGTGTTCACAGAGACGTTAGTGATCATGAAGACGTTAGTGATCATGGAGACGTTAGTGTTCATGGAGACGTTAGTGATCATGAAGACGTTAGTGATCATGGAGACGTTAGTGATCATGAAGACGTTAGTGTTCATGGAGACGTTAGTGATCATGAAGACGTTAGTGATCATGGAGACGTTAGTGATCATGAAGACGTTAGTGTTCATGGAGACGTTAGTGATCATGAAGACGTTAGTGATCATGGAGACGTTAGTGATCATGAAGACGTTAGTGTTCATGGAGACGTTAGTGATCATGAAGACGTTAGTGATCATGGAGACGTTAGTGTTCACAGAGACGTTAGTGTTCTTGAGGTGTTAGTGATCATAAAGACGTTAGTGATCATGGAGTTGTTAGTGATCATGGAGACGTTAGTGATCATGAAGACGTTATTGATCATGGAGACGGTAGTGTTCACAGAGACGTTAGTGATCATGGAGACATTAGTGCTCATGGAGATGTTAGTTATCATGGAGACGTTAGTGTTCATAGAGACGTTAGTGTTCATGGAGACATTAGTGCTCATGGAGATGTTAGTTATCATGGAGACGTTAGTGATCATGGAGACGTTATTGATCATGAAGATGTTAGTGTTCATGGAGACGTTAGTGTTCACAGAGACGTTAGTGATCATGAAGACGTTAGTGATCATGGAGACATTAGTGATCATGGAGATGTTAGTGTTCATGGAGACGTTAGTGATCATGGAAACGTTAGTGTTCACAGAGGCGTTATTGATCATTAAGACGATAGTGATCATGGAGACGTTAGTGATCATGGAGGCGTTAGTGATCATGAAGATGTTAATGATCACAGAGACGTTAGTGATCATGGAGACGTTAGTGATCATGGGGATATTAGTGACCAAGGAGACGTTAGTGATCATGAAGACGTTAGTGATCATGGAGACGTTAGTGTTCATGGAGACGTTAGTGATCATGAAGACGTTAGTGATCATGGAGACGTTAGTGTTCATGGAGACGTTAGTGATCATGAAGACGTTAGTGATCATGGAGACATTAGTGTTCACAGAGACATTAGTGATCATGGAGACGTTAGTGATCAAGGAGACGTTAGTGATCTTGAGGTGTTAGTGATCATAAAGACGTTAGTGATCATGGAGATGTTAGCGATCATGGAGACGTTATTGATCATGGAGATGTTAGTGATCATGGAGACGTTAGTGATCATGGAGACGTTATTGATGATGGAGACGTTAGTGTTCACAGAGACGTTAGTGATCATGAAGACGTTAGTGATCATGGAGACGTTAGTGATCATGGAGACGTTAGTGATCATGGAGACGTTAGTGTTCATGGAGACATTAGTGATCATGAAGACGTTAGTGTTCATGGAGACGTTATTGTTCATGGAGACGTTAGTGATCATGGAGACATTAGTGTTCATGGAGACGTTAGTGATCATGGAGACATTAGTGTTCATGGAAACGTTAGTGTTCACAGAGACGTTAGTGATCATGAAGACGTTAGTGATCATGGAAACGTTAGTGTCCACAGAGATGTTAGTGATCATGGAGACGTTAGTGTTCATGGAGACGTTATTGATCATTAAGACGATAGTGATCATGGAGACGTTAGTGTTCATGGAGACGTTAGTAACCATAGAGACGTTAGTGATCATGAAGACGTTAGTGATCATGGAGATGTTAGTGTTCACAGAGACGTTAGTGTTCATGGAGACGTTAGTGATCATGAAGACGTTAGTGATCATGGAGATGTTAGTGTTCACAGAGATGTTAGTGATCATGGAGACGTTGGTGTTCATGGAGACGTTATTGATCATGGAGACGTTAGTGTTCATAGAGACGTTATTGATCATGGAGACATTAGTGATCATGGAGACATTAGTGATCGTGGAGGCGTTAGTGACCATGGAGACGCTAGTGTTTATGGAGACGTTAGTGTTCATGGAGACGTTAGTGTTCATGGAGACGTTAGTGTTCATGGAGACGTTAGTGATCATGGAGACGTTAGTGATCATGGAGACGTTAGTGATCATGGAGACGTTAGTGATCATGGAGACGTTAGTGATCATGGAGACGTTAGTGATCATGGAGACGTTAGTGATCATGGAGACGTTAGTGTTCATGGAGACGTTAGTGATCATGGAGACGTTAGTGATCATGGAGACGTTAATGATCCTGGAGACGTTAGTGATCATGGAGACGTTAGTGATCATGGAGACGTTAGTGATCATGGAGACGTTAGTGATCATGGAGATGTTAGTGTTTATGGAGACGTTGGTGTTTATGGAGACGTTAGTGATCATGGAGACGTTAGTGTTCATGGAGACGTTAGTGTTCATGGAGACGTTAGTGATCATGGAGACGTTAATGATCATGGAGACGTTAGTGATCATGGAGACGTTAGTGTTCACAGAGACGATAGTGATCTTGGAGATGTTTGTGATCATGGAGATGTTAGTGTTTATGGAGACGTTAGTGTTCATGGAGACGTTAGTGATCATGGAGACGTTAGTGATCATGGAGATGTTAGTGTTCATGGAGACGCTAGTGATCATGGAGACGTTAGTGTTCATGGAGATGTTAGTGATCATGGAGACGTTAGTGATCATGGAGACGTTAGTGATCATGGAGACGCTAGTGATCATGGAGATGTTAGTGTTCATGGAGATGTTAGTGATCATGGAGACGTTAGTGATCATGGAGATGTTAGTGATCATGGAGACGCTAGTGATCATGGAGATGTTAGTGATCATGGAGATGTTAGTGATCATGGAGACGCTAGTGATCATGGAGATGTTAGTGATCATGGAGATGTTAGTGATCATGGAGATGTTAGTGTTCATGGAGATGTTAGTGATCATGGAGACGTTAGTGATCATGGAGACGTTAGTGATCATGGAGACGCTAGTGATCATGGAGATGTTAGTGATCATGGAGATGTTAGTGATCATGGAGATGTTAGTGTTCATGGAGACGCTAGTGATCATGGAGACGTTGGTGTTTATGGAGACGTTAGTGATCATGGAGACGTTAGTGTTCATGGAGACGTTAGTGATCATGGAGACGTTATTGATCATGAAGATGTTAGTGTTCACAGAGACGTTAGTGATCATGAAGACGTTAGTGATCATGGAGACATTAGTGATCATGGAGATGTTAGTGTTCATGGAGACGTTAGTGATCATGGAAACGTTAGTGTTCACAGAGGCGTTATTGATCATTAAGACGATAGTGATCATGGAGACGTTAGTGATCATGGAGGCGTTAGTGATCATGAAGATGTTAATGATCACAGAGACGTTAGTGATCATGGAGACGTTAGTGATCATGGGGATATTAGTGACCAAGGAGACGTTAGTGATCATGAGACGTTAGTGATCATGGAGACGTTAGTGTTCATGGAGACGTTAGTGATCATGAAGACGTTAGTGATCATGGAGACGTTAGTGTTCATGGAGACGTTAGTGATCATGAAGACGTTAGTGATCATGGAGACATTAGTGTTCACAGAGACATTAGTGATCATGGAGACGTTAGTGATCAAGGAGACGTTAGTGATCTTGAGGTGTTAGTGATCATAAAGACGTTAGTGATCATGGAGATGTTAGCGATCATGGAGACGTTATTGATCATGGAGACGTTAGTGTTCACAGAGACGTTAGTGATCATGAAGACGTTAGTGTTCATAGAGACGTTAGTGTTCACGGAGACATTAGTGCTCATGGAGATGTTAGTGATCATGGAGACGTTAGTGATCATGGAGACGTTATTGATGATGGAGACGTTAGTGTTCACAGAGACGTTAGTGATCATGAAGACGTTAGTGATCATGGAGACGTTAGTGATCATGGAGACGTTAGTGATCATGGAGACGTTAGTGTTCATGGAGACATTAGTGTTCTTGAGGTGTTAGTGATCATAAGACGTTAGTGATCATGGAGTTGTTAGTGATCATGGAGACGTTAGTGATCATGAAGACGTTATTGATCATGGAGACGGTAGTGTTCACAGAGACGTTAGTGATCATGGAGACATTAGTGCTCATGGAGATGTTAGTTATCATGGAGACGTTAGTGTTCATAGAGACGTTAGTGTTCATGGAGACATTAGTGCTCATGGAGATGTTAGTTATCATGGAGACGTTAGTGATCATGGAGACGTTATTGATCATGAAGATGTTAGTGTTCATGGAGACGTTAGTGTTCACAGAGACGTTAGTGATCATGAAGACGTTAGTGATCATGGAGACATTAGTGATCATGGAGATGTTAGTGTTCATGGAGACGTTAGTGATCATGGAACGTTAGTGTTCAGAGCGTTATTGATCATTAAGACGATAGTGATCATGGAGACGTTAGTGATCATGGAGACGTTAGTGATCATGAAGATGTTATGATCACAGAGACGTTAGTGATCATGGAGACGTTAGTGTCATGGGATAGTAGTGACCATGAGACGTTAGTGATCATGAAGACGTTAGTGATCATGGAGACGTTAGTGTTCATGGAGACGTTATGATCATGAAGACGTTAGTGATCATGGAGACGTTAGTGTTCATGAGACGTTAGTGATCATGGAGACGTTAGTGATCATGGAGACATTAGTGTTCACAGGAGACATTAGTGATCATGGAGACGTTAGTGATC
>WNGS01003849.1:49895-68465 GCA_020271785.1 Procambarus virginalis
TTGCAAAAATTTCTTGGCGTGGTGAATTTTTATCATCGATTCATCCCACATTGTTCGGACATCTTGCGACACTTGTACGACCTCTTACGTGGTCGGAAACTCACGTCTCGTCTTCCGTTGGAGTGGACTCCCCAGGCAGAGACAGCATTCACCGACATAAAACACAAGCTGGCGGAATTCACCTTACTCGCACACCCAGTGTCTGACGCTCCCACCAATCTCTCTACGGACGCCTCAAACACGGCAATTGGTGCTGTACTACAACAGCTCATTGAAGGAGAATGGCGCCCAATTTCATTCTTTTCAGCGTGCCTGTCACCCACTGAAGAGAAGTACAGCACTTTTGATAGGGAACTGCTCGCCATCTACTCAGCCATACAACATTTCAGCACTTTCTCGAGGGGCGGAACTTCCACATCCTCACAGACCACAAACCTCTCACTTATGCACTGGCGGCCAAGGGTGATGCTCACTCTCCTCGAGTAGCCAACCACCTGGGATTTATCTCCCAATTTACCTCGGATATCCGCCATGTCAAAGGAACTAATAATGTCATAGCCGATGCACTGTCTCGACCCACCATAAACCACGTCGTGACAAACCCAGCTCAGGTGGACTATTGTGCTAACCCAACGGGAAGACCCTGATCTGCAGCGATTACGAACATCTGACACAGCTCTCCGGTTCATCGAGATTCCCATGGAAGGTGGCGGAAGTATAATCTGTGACACCTCACGGACGGGAGCACTTAGGCCCTACATTCCTGCCAGTTTCGCTGGAAAACGTTCTCAGTATTTCACTCCCTAGCACACCCAGGAGTACGTGCTTCCCAGAAACTACTAACGGAGCTTGTCGTATGGCCAGGAATCAATGCCGATGTTCGACGATTGACTCGTTCATGTCTCCAGTGCCAGCGAGTGAAAACACATCGTCACACAAAGAGCCCGCTTCAACAGTTCCCGTTACCTTCTGACCGTTTCGAGGCGGTGCATGTAGACATCGTTGGACCATTACCGTCGGCAAGAGGATATTCTTATCTACTCACCTGCATCGATCGATTCTCCAGATGGCCGGAAGCAATCTCATTAATCAACATCTCAGCTGAGTCAGTGGTCCAGGCTTTCCTCTCTGGATGGGTCGCCTGTTTTGGCAGCCCCTCTGTCATCATCACCGACCAAGGACGACAGTTCGAATCATATCTATGGAAGGAACTTATGGAATTCCTCGGCACCACAAAGAACCGAATCACAGCATACCACCCTGAGTCGAACGGAATGGTAGAACGCTTTCAAAGACAACTAAAAGCCGCCCTAAGAGCTCAAGCACGCCCTGATGATTGGATCGACAACCGTCCATTAGTCTAGCTTGGCATTCGTTCGGCCACGAAGGAGGGCAGTGGATTCTCGGTAGCAGACTTAGTATACGGATCTAGCCTGCAGCTTCCGGGCGAATTCTTAACCCCCGAAGCCGCTCATCGCACCCCCAGACCCCACTTTTGTCCAGAAATTACGGGCGGCCATGACAAGCATTCGGCCTACACCACCACGCCAACCGACAACTCGTGCTACATATGTGCCTCATGAGCTCCACACAACTGAACACGTGTTTGTAAGAATCGACGCTGTTCAATGCCCTCTACAGTCACCTTACGAAGGACCATTTAAAGTGGTTTTTCGAACACCGAAGTTCTTCACCATTGAACGTCGAGGACAGCGGGTAAACATCTCCATCGTTCGCCTTAAACCAGCACACTGTGACGCTGCCCCAGACATCCCTCCAGAGGCACATCCGCCGACTACGCCGTTCACTTTTCGGCCAGTTACCAGCAACACCGCCACCTACGACAACGGACAATCCTGTACGACCTCCCATCCTACACCCCCAGTTACCAGCTGCACCACCACCTGGTTCTACGAACACGGACGATCCAGTGCGACCTCCTACCCTACGACCCCAGTTAGATGACATCAGCGAAGAGGAGGAAGTTAACTTTGAGGGTTATACAACGGGAACAGGTGTACAATTCACCGACCAGCTAGGTTCCTTGATCAAGTATTTTTCCTTTCTTCCCCTGGGAGGGGGAGTTCTGTAGCAAGTAGATTATCCCAATAATATACTCGCTCCAAATGCATTGTTAATATTCCTGTCAGCCTTTGGAGATGAATGAGGTGAGGTGTTGCCATGAGCAACCCGGTGAGGTGTTGCCCGAGCATATAAGCAGCAGATTAGCAAATATTAACTCACCATTTGGTCACCATTTGGTCCGGGAGACATCTCCCGTCACGCAGGGTGCAGTCGCACCTCCACAGATCTCCAGTATCATCTATTGATACTGGTAATGGCTCAAAAGGGCCACCACTTACGGGCTATTCATGCCCGTGCCACCTTTTGGGTGGCTTAATCTTCATCATCAAAAATATTAACACACGGGAGACATCTCCCGTCACGCAGGGTGCTTTCGCACCTCCAGAGATCTCCAGTATCAGCTCTCGATACTGGTAATGGCTCAAAAGGGCCACCACTTACGGCTATTCATGCCCGTGCCACCTCCTGGGTGGCTTAATCTTCATCAATCAAATATTAACTAGTCTACTTTCAAGTGTGGTCCAGAGCAGACACTTGCGAGATACTGTACCGACGCTCAGTGCGCTCAATTCACACTAAAGTGCCACCTGTGTACTTCTGTATATTCGACCAAATATATATATTCTCTTAGTGTCTGTGTTTATTGTCACCATACTTTACGTAACAATAGAACCGTTACAACTAGTTTAGCAGTTACCAGGGTGGATGTTATTAACAAATAGTGAAACTCAAGCCAAACAAATCCCCAGGGCCAGATGAAGTGTTTGCCAGGGTGCTTAAGAAATGCAAAGAGGAGCTTTGCGAGCTATTGTCTACCATATTTAATAAATCATTAGAGTCAAGCAGAGTGCCAGAGTCGTAGAAGGTTGCTAATCTATCTATATAAATGTTCGTCTATATAAATATAAATGTTCATTGTTCAAAATCGCTAATCTCCGAAAGTTCTTCACAGATTGCTTTGAAATTTTCACCGACTATTCCATTCGCATCTAAGCGGGTTTTTTGTATACATACTATGTAGATGTCTCGTCTGTGATGGGAAAAAACATGATTTTTGAAAAACTGTGTTTTTCATGTGAGGGGAATTCTTCGAAACCTCTTTACCGATTGCTTTGAAATTTTGACACAATGTTGTATTCGAATAGGCGCTTGTTTTTATATACCTGATATATACATGCCTCACCTGTGACAGGAAAAAACATGCCTTTTTGGAAAACAGTGCCATCTGTTGGACATATGAGAACACATCGGATGAGGGAGTGTGTTATAGTGGGGAGGATGAGGGGACGGGAGTGGCTGATGGTGGGGAGGACGAGGGGATGGGCAAATGGATAATGGTCGAAAGGATAAGGAGACGGGGAGTGGACAAGGAGATGTGAGAGTGGAGAATGGAGGAGTGGACAAGGGGACAGGGGGATGGGGGGGAGGACGAGGGGATGCGGGAGAGGGAATGGTTGGGGAGGACAAGCGGACAAGGGACTTGGGAATGGCTGGGAGGACGAGGGAATGGGGAAGGGGGGGGAATGGTGGGGAGGAAGGGAGGACAGGGGAGGGTGGCTGTGTTGCTGAGTCACATCAATGTGTGGTCGGGTACGGCAAGTCTATATAAATAATAATGTAAATGTTCGTTTGCTCACAGTTACAGCCCCGCTCCTGTGCCAGGTAAGTCCACTACAGGCTCACCATAGTCCATGCTATGTGGAATTTTTTGTTCCAAGTAACTGAATCTTAAGCAACAAACATCGTTCGTTTGCTCAAAATCGCTAATCTCCGCAAGTTCTTCAGCGATTGCTTTAAAATTTTGACACAATGTTCCATTCGCATATGAGCATGTTTTTATATACATAGTATATAGATGTCACATTAGCGTTCACTTGTCAGTCACAGTGAGAGGGTGTGTTAGCTTGACCTTCGACCGTAGTAATATTATCATATCAATAATGGAAGGTGTAGTGAAGGAATTTATGAATCTAGTTTTAGCTCTGAGGACAGAGTTGGATTCCCTATGGGAGGAGGTACGACAGCTTAAACAACATCAGGGAGAAACAAAGGAGGAGACCAGTATTAAAATGACTTCATCTTATAAAGTTGTGAGGGACAGAGGTCTTAAGAAGACTTTGACAAAGCCGTCTACAGATATCCTAAGGACTTCTAACTTCTTTACCGTGTTGGAGGACGAGTGCTGTGGTGAGCCTGCAGTTCGTTCGAAGAGGAAAGCAACAAAGTGCAGGTCCCTCAAAGTACTCAGAAAGTAGAGGAAGGAACTAAGCAAATTTTGGTTGTGGGAGATTTCCAGGTGAGGTATTTGGATAGATCTTTTAGTGCCAGAGATAGGGGAAACGGGTTAAGGGTTTGCTATCTGGGAGCTGGAATTGGTGATATTCTTGGCAACATGAATGACATTAGCACTGGAAATGGGAACAAACCTCTTTATTTGAATTAGTGCAGGTGGAAATTATGTTGGATGAGTTAGGAGTGAGTAACAGATACAGAGGTTTAAGACAGCCATAGAATTAGTTAGGAGCAAGGGAGGAATCCCTATCATATGTGGTATTCCTCCACGAAAGGGAGATGGAAACGAATGGTTGTCAAGGGCACTTGGTGTTGATTGCCCTCTGGCAAAATATTGCAAATCAAATGCAATATCTTTCAAAGATAACTGGGGAACACTTCTATGGAAGAAAAATAAATGTATGCTCAGGATAGGGTGCATCTATCGAGGGCTGGGGTTGTTGTTGTTGTTGCGAACCCGTTGGAACCAGTGGTTGGAGGCGTTTGTTTGGGTTTCGCTTTAAGCTGTTAGTAGATAGTGCTATGGGAATTGATATGGAGAAAGGAGGTAATAAAAGTATGTTTTTTTGGGGGGAAACAAATTGGCAAAATGATCCGGGAAAGAGAAAGTCCTCAAAATAATAATACACTTAGGGTATATTACACTAACAGTAGAGTAATATACATAATACTGAAAAGTAGAAATTTAACAAGTTTTCATTTAGTTGCATATTTGGACAATATGCTCCCTTAAAGAATGCAAAGAGAAGTGTTGCAAGCCTTTGTTTACAATATTTAGTAAATCATTAGTCAGGCAGACTGCTAGAGTCATGGAAGGTTGCTAATGTGATACCAATTTTTAAGAAAGGAGATAGATCACTTGCGTCAAACTATCTGCCAATTAGCCTAATGTCTATTGAGGGAAAGTTACTTGAATCGATAATTGCAAATACCATTCGTCTTCATCTTGACAAAACATAAATTAATAAATGATTCACAACATAGTTTTACAAATGGCCGTTCATGTTTAACAAATTTGCTATCATTTTACTCCAGCATAGTTGAGGCAGTTTATAGTGGAAAGGTTTGTGATGCTGTGTACATTGACTTTAGCAAAACTTTTGATACAGTGCCACATGAAAGGCTGATTAAAAAGATAGAAGCTCATGGTATTGGGGGTGCTATATTAAGTTGGATTAGGGCATGGTAATACAAATAAACAAAGAGTTAGTATTAATGGGGTTAAGCCAAAGTGGGAAAATGTTGTAAGTGGAGTGCCCCAAGGTTCTGTCCTGGGACCTATCTTATTCATAAAATATATAAATGATTTAGATTCAGATTTGAGCAGCAATATTTGCAAATTTGCCGATGATACAAAAATCGGTAGGGAAATATGCACAGAAAGAGGACTCACTATCACTTCAAGATGATCTAAATAGAGTTTTAAAATGGTCAAAAGACTGGCAGATGCAGTTTAATGATAACAAATGATGGTTTTGAGGGGTAGGTAATGATGATAGAGTTACAAGATACGAGCTATATAGTGATGAGATAGCAAAGTAGAATCTGCATAAAGAAAGCAAACAAACAAAAGCAAAATGTCCAAACTGCGGGGATTCACATCACGCCTGGAAGAAACGATGTTCAGAAAGGGTAAAAAGAATACTAGCTTTCAAATCTACCCAGCAACCCAAGTCACAACTTCTAGAGCACAATCAACCAGACACTCGGTAAAAAGACAGTGGTACACTCCCCTGCAAGTCCAAATAAATGAAGATCAGCAACAGACTAATGCACCAATCCCTTCTAGTCTGAGCAAGAACAGGGCCTCCAATAACTGGAGAAAACAAAGAAGCACTACTCCACAAGGCATCAGCAACAGAATAGATCAGAGCAGCAAAACAAATACACTTGCTATTGCCTCCAAGACCTCCCAAACATAAATGATGATCCCAATATCATCAAATGTCCCAGTGGTTGGATATAGCAAAGACGCTTCAACCCAACCAAGAGTCTCCTCACCCCACCAAGAAAAAAGTCTCCACTCCAGCCAAGAAGACACAAGCCGTCAGGAAAATCAGGACTTTAAAAACTGCAATGGACTCAATGATTTCATCATAACGGAATAATGGACAATCTCAAAATTATACAATGGAACACTTAAGGATTCAAAAACAAAACACAAACACTCAGAGCAGTACTTCTCAAAGACAGCATTGATATTGTTCTAATTCAAGAAACACTCACCAGGACTGAAAGAAATATCAATATGCCAGGATATCAAGGTTTCCACTGCCCTATGGCACAAGGTGACACCAGAGGCATTTCAAGTCTAGTAAGAAATTATATCAATGCCACGGCAATCAGAGACCTGCCTAACTGTAGCGAGAACGTCGAAATTATGGGAGTTAATCTCACTATGAGAAACTCAATGCTGTCCATCTTCAATGGAGACGTTAATGTTCGTGGAGACGTTAGTGATCATGGAAACATTAGTGATCATGGAGACGTTAGTGTTCACGGAGAAGGTAGTGATCATGGAGACGTTAGTGTTCACGGAGAAGGTAGTGATCATGGAGACGCTAGTGTTCACGGAGAAGGTAGTGATCATGGAGACGTTAGTGTTCACGGAGAAGGTAGTGATCATGGAGACGTTAGTGTTCACGGAGAAGGTAGTGATCATGGAGACGTTAGTGATCATGGAGGCGTTAGTGTCCATAGAGACGTTGGTGTTCATGGAGACGTTAGTGATCATGGAGACGTTAGTGTTCATGGAGACGTTGGTGTTCATGGAGACGTTAGTGATCATGGAGACGTTAGTGATCATGGGGACGTTAGTGATCATGGAGACATTAGTGATCATGGAGACGTTAGTGTTCACAGAGACGTTAGTGATCATGGAGACGTTAGTGATCATGGAGACGTTAGTGTTCACAGAGACGTTAGAGATCATGAAGACGTTAGTGTTCATGGAGACGTTAGTGTTCATGGAGACGTTAGTGCTCATGGAGATGTTACTGATCATGGAGACGTTAGTGATCGTGAAGACGTTAGTGATCCTGGAGACGTTAGTGTTCACAGAGATGTTAGTGATCATGAAGACGTTAGTGATCATGGAGACGTTAGTGTTAACAGAGGCGTTAGTGATCAATAAGACGATAGTGTTCATGGAGACTTTAGTGTTCATGGATACGTTAGTGATCATGGAAACGTTTGTGATCATAGAGACGTTAGTGATCATGGAGACGTTAGTGTTCACAGAGACGTTAGTGTTCATGAAAACATTAGTGATCATGGAGACGTTAGTGTTCACAGAGACGATAGTGATCATGGAGATGTTAGTGATCATGGAGATGTTAGTGATTATGGAGATGTTAGTGTTTATGGAAACGTTAGTGATCATGAAGACGTTAGTGTTCATGGAGATGTTTGTGATCATGGAGACGTTAGTGATCATGGGGATATTAGTGACCAAGGAGACGTTAGTGATCATGAAGACGTTAGTGATCTTGGAGACGTTAGTGTTCATGGAGACGTTAGTGATCATGAAGACGTTAGTGATCATGGAGACGTTAGTGTTCATGGAGACGTTAGTGATCATGAAGACGTTAGTGATCATGGAGACATTAGTGTTCACAGAGACATTAGTGATCATGGAGACGTTAGTGATCAAGGAGACGTTAGTGATCTTGAGGTGTTAGTGATCATAAAGACGTTAGTGATCATGGAGATGTTAGTGATCATGGAGACGTTAGTGTTCACAGAGACGTTAGTGATCATGAAGACGTTAGTGTTCATAGAGACGTTAGTGTTCACGGAGACATTAGTGCTCATGGAGATGTTAGTGATCATGGAGACGTTAGTGATCATGGAGACGTTATTGATGATGGAGACGTTAGTGTTCACAGAGACGTTAGTGATCATGAAGACGTTAGTGATCATGGAGACGTTAGTGATCATGGAGACGTTAGTGATCATGGAGACGTTAGTGTTCATGGAGACATTAGTGATCATGAAGACGTTAGTGTTCATGGAGACGTTAGTGTTCATGGAGACGTTAGTGATCATGGAGACATTAGTGTTCATGGAGACGTTAGTGATCATGGAGACATTAGTGTTCATGGAAACGTTAGTGTTCACAGAGACGTTAGTGATCATGAAGACGTTAGTGATCATGGAAACGTTAGTGTCCACAGAGATGTTAGTGATCATGGAGACGTTAGTGTTCATGGAGACGTTAGTAACCATAGAGACGTTAGTGATCATGAAGACGTTAGTGATCATGGAGATGTTAGTGTTCACAGAGACGTTAGTGTTCATGGAGACGTTAGTGATCATGAAGACGTTAGTGATCATGGAGATGTTAGTGTTCACAGAGATGTTAGTGATCATGGAGACGTTGGTGTTCATGGAGACGTTATTGATCATGGAGACGTTAGTGTTCATGGAGACGATATTGATCATGGAGACATTAGTGATCATGGAGACATTAGTGATCGTGGAGGCGTTAGTGACCATGGAGACGCTAGTGTTTATGGAGACGTTAGTGTTCATGGAGACGTTAGTGTTCATGGAGACGTTAGTGTTCATGGAGACGTTAGTGATCATGGAGACGTTAATGATCATGGAGACGTTAGTGTTCACAGAGACGTTAGTGTTCATGAAAACATTAGTGATCATGGAGACGTTAGTGTTCACAGAGACGATAGTGATCATGGAGATGTTAGTGATCATGGAGATGTTAGTGATTATGGAGATGTTAGTGTTTATGGAAACGTTAGTGATCATGAAGACGTTAGTGTTCATGGAGATGTTAGTGATCATGGAGACGTTAGTGATCATGGGGATATTAGTGACCAAGGAGACGTTAGTGATCATGAAGACGTTAGTGATCATGGAGACGTTAGTGTTCATGGAGACGTTAGTGATCATGAAGACGTTAGTGATCATGGAGACGTTAGTGTTCATGGAGACGTTAGTGATCATGAAGACGTTAGTGATCATGGAGACATTAGTGTTCACAGAGACATTAGTGATCATGGAGACGTTAGTGATCAAGGAGACGTTAGTGATCTTGAGGTGTTAGTGATCATAAAGACGTTAGTGATCATGGAGATGTTAGTGATCATGGAGACGTTAGTGTTCACAGAGACGTTAGTGATCATGAAGACGTTAGTGTTCATAGAGACGTTAGTGTTCACGGAGACATTAGTGCTCATGGAGATGTTAGTGATCATGGAGACGTTAGTGATCATGGAGACGTTATTGATGATGGAGACGTTAGTGTTCACAGAGACGTTAGTGATCATGAAGACGTTAGTGATCATGGAGACGTTAGTGATCATGGAGACGTTAGTGATCATGGAGACGTTAGTGTTCATGGAGACATTAGTGATCATGAAGACGTTAGTGTTCATGGAGACGTTAGTGTTCATGGAGACGTTAGTGATCATGGAGACATTAGTGTTCATGGAGACGTTAGTGATCATGGAGACATTAGTGTTCATGGAAACGTTAGTGTTCACAGAGACGTTAGTGATCATGAAGACGTTAGTGATCATGGAAACGTTAGTGTCCACAGAGATGTTAGTGATCATGGAGACGTTAGTGTTCATGGAGACGTTATTGATCATTAAGACGATAGTGATCATGGAGACGTTAGTGTTCATGGAGACGTTAGTAACCATAGAGACGTTAGTGATCATGAAGACGTTAGTGATCATGGAGATGTTAGTGATCATGGAGATGTTAGTGTTCACAGAGACGTTAGTGTTCATGGAGACGTTAGTGATCATGAAGACGTTAGTGATCATGGAGATGTTAGTGTTCACAGAGATGTTAGTGATCATGGAGACGTTGGTGTTCATGGAGACGTTATTGATCATGGAGACGTTAGTGTTCATGGAGACGTTATTGATCATGGAGACATTAGTGATCATGGAGACATTAGTGATCGTGGAGGCGTTAGTGACCATGGAGACGCTAGTGTTTATGGAGACGTTAGTGTTCATGGAGACGTTAGTGTTCATGGAGACGTTAGTGTTCATGGAGACGTTAGTGATCATGGAGACGTTAATGATCATGGAGACGTTAGTGATCATGGAGACGTTAGTGATCATGGAGACGTTAGTGTTCACAGAGACGATAGTGATCATGGAGATGTTAGTGATCATGGATATGTTAGTGTTTATGGAGACGTTAGTGATCATGGAGACGTTAGTGTTCATGGAGACGTTAGTGATCATGGAGACGTTAGTGATCATGGAGACGTTAGTGATCATGGAGACGTTAGTGATCATGGAGACGTTAGTGATCATGGAGACGTTAGTGTTCATGGAGACGTTAGTGATCATGGAGACGTTAGTGATCATGGAGACGTTAGTGATCATGGAGACGTTAGTGATCATGGAGACGTTAGTGATCATGGAGACGTTAGTGATCATGGAGACGTTGGTGTTTATGGAGACGTTGGTGTTTATGGAGACGTTAGTGTTCATGGAGACGTTAGTGTTCATGGAGACGTTAGTGTTCATGGAGACGTTAGTGATCATGGAGACGTTAATGATCATGGAGACGTTAGTGATCATGGAGACGTTAGTGTTCACAGAGACGATAGTGATCATGGAGATGTTAGTGATCATGGAGATGTTAGTGTTTATGGAGACGTTAGTGTTCATGTAGACGTTAGTGATCATGGAGACGTTAGTGATCATGGAGATGTTAGTGTTCATGGAGACGCTAGTGATCATGGAGACGTTAGTGTTCATGGAGACGTTAGTGATCATGGAGACGCTAGTGATCATGGAGACGTTAGTGATCATGGAGATGTTAGTGATCATGGAGACGTTAGTGATCATGGAGACGTTAGTGATCATGGAGATGTTAGTGATCATGGAGATGTTAGTGATCATGGAGACGTTAGTGATCATGAAGATGTTAGTGATCATGGAGACGTTAGTGATCATGGAGATATTAGTGATCATGGAGATGTTAGTGATCATGGAGATGTTAGTGTTCATGGAGACGTTAGTGTTCATGGAGACGTTAGTGTTCATGGAGATGTTAGTGTTCACAGAGGCGTTAGTGATCATGGAGACGTTAGTGTTCATGGAGATGTTAGTGTTCACAGAGGCGTTAGTGATCATGGAGACGTTAGTGTTCATGGAGACGTTAGTGTTCATGGAGACGTTAGTGATCATGGAGACGTTAGTGATAATGAAGACGTTAGTGATCATGGAGACGTTAGTGTTCACAGAGACGTTAGTGATCATGGAGACGTTAGTGATCATGGAGACGTTAGTGTTCATGGAAACGTTAGTGTTCATGGAGACGTTAGTGATCATGGAGACGTTAGTGATCATGGAAACGTTAGTGTTCATGGAGACGTTAGTGATCATGGAGACGTTAGTGTTCATGGAAACGTTAGTGTTCATGGAGACGTTAGTGATCATAGAGACGTTAATGTTCATGGAAACGTTAGTGTTCATGGAGACGTTAGTGATCATGGAGACGTTAGTGATCATGGAAACGTTAGTGTTCATGGAGACGTTAGTGATCATGGAGACGTTTGTGGTAAAAACTCCAGGCAGTATATCTCCTTTTAATTGACTTCAATAAATTAAAGTTTATCTTATTTTTTCTTAGTAGGTAAGAAATTGAGTGGACTGTATGTACTTGTTAAAACTGCCTGAAATTATTCTCACACAAATTGGAGGGACAATTTGTAGCTTAAACCACTTTGTAATGGCTCCTTCTTAAACTACAAATTGTTTACCTAAGTTTAATTATATTATTTTATCATACCACATATTGTGGTCTAATCTACTATTATTTCAATAATTATTACTAGTTATGAATACTACTACTACAATAACTAGAATGGCCTTATCTGAGCCTGTAGTAAGGGCCCGCTAAGGCTGTGTCATGTTAGCATCTATGTGGGTGTGGCCCTGTGCCTCATGGTGCCAATGGCGGCTGTGGAGGCCTTCAAGGCTGGCAACAGCTAGGTACATGTACATAGTTCTACTGCTCAGCTACTTGCTGTTCCAAGTCACAATTTACCTGTATGGGATGCAAAGAGTTAATATCTGTTCCCTGAACATATCAATACAGGTATAACATGGTATGTGAGGGCTGTAAAAATGGGTTACACGTACATGGTGTTGGTGTTGTTCATATATCATAACCGACTTATACCCTTGGATATTAAGCAGTGCACTAGAATAATAAACAAATACTTGGTAAGCCGGATACATTCGTTGCTGTGATGTTGATAGGCTGTGTTGTTGGTTGTTGACACGTAAATAGGTGTCTAGGTGTTAAACCAACTCTGGAGCCATGTGCAGCGTAAGGCTGCGTTTGTTATTGTTTTCGTGTGAGCGTGGCGTCTGTAAGAGACGCTCTCCTTCCCTTGTTCCAATATTGTGTTCTACTTCTAAGTTAAATTTACGTTAACAAGGGAATCAAGCTATATTTTGGTGTTAATAATTATATTCAGTCTTATTGAACACTTTTTTATTCAATTTAGACATTAAACTGTTGTATGAACAGTGGTTTAATAATGTAAATACTGCGGCGACGTCGATGACGTCACGGAGTCTCCCATTCTCTAATTTTAAGAGGATACTGTTAAGGGAAGACTATACTATTTGTGTATGAGTGTGTCGGTTTCCCGACATAAATTCCGGGGGGGGAGAACACGGGTCGAAGTCCCGGTAAGGACTGCGATCACTTTATTCTTCTCCTTCAGAATTATAATGCTGCTTTAATTTGAGTTTACATTCTTGAGCTGCAGTCCTTTGGGGACGTATGTCCCGTACTGGCGTATCGGGTGCTGGAAGTCGCTGTACGTCTTCGTTCCTGGCCAGTTCTAAAGGAACTAATTTCTCTAAAGTTTTGAGAGTAGTGTTGCCTCGGCATTTCACTTTCACTATTCTCAAGATGCCCTGGCTGTCTGGATGAACAGAGACTATTTGACCTAAAGGCCACTCTGAGCGTGGTCCATCACTATCCACCAGAACTATGTCACCAGGGTTCAAGTTAATTCTGTTGTAGGGGTTGTTTGCCCCGTAATGATACTCTCTCAGAGCTGTAAGGTATTCTCGAGTCCATACATCATTCCACCGACTTATCACCCTTCATAGATGTTTGAAACGTTGAACCAAATCACTCTCTTGGACATATGAAGGATCCTCTGGTTCCTCGTCCGTAAGGGACACAAGTGTTTTGAGAGGTCTACCATACATCAAATGAGCTGGACTTAATGGTTCACGCTGCAAAACATCATCAGAGAGGTAGGTAAGTGGTCGGTTATTGACTCGTGCTTCTATCTCTATGACTACTGTTTGAAGCTCCTGCAGGTCAATCTTTTGGCGGTGTAGGGTTTTCCGTAGAGAACGTTTTACCGTACCAACCATGCGTTCATAGAAGCCTCCGTGCCATGGTGCTCTGGGAGGTATGAATTTCCAATGGCACTGCCGTTGATTTAGGGCTGTGCGTACCTTTGGATGTGTCCAGATTTTCCTCAGACATGCTTCTCCTGCCACTAAGTTGGACCCATTGTCTGAGATCATTAACTTAGGACAGGATCTACGTGAAGCAAACCTGCGGAAAGCCTGTAAGAATGCTTCGGCACTCATATCGGGAGTCACTTCTAGATGGACTGCCCTTGTTGTGGCACAAGTAAAAAGACAGATGTAAGCTTTTACTGGTTTCTTGTCTTTAGTGCCTGTAAGTGTTAGTGCTCCTGTGAAATCTACTCCTGTAGTCTCAAAGGGACGAATATGTACGACTCGTTCCTTCGGAAGTGGAGGTGGGCCAGGATATGGACACACTCTGGCATCGTATCTCCGGCAAACAACACAGGATTTGATTATTGATTTTACTGTCTGTCTACCTTGGGGTAGCCAGTACTGTTGTCTTAAGTCTGTGAGAGTATCTAATACCCCACCATGCAGAGTGCAGTATTTGTGTATATGTAACACAATTAGTTTGCTTACTATGTGGTGACGAGGGAGCAATATTGGATTTTTTGCTTCCAAATCTATGTCAGCGTGCTGTAAGCGGCCTCCGCATCTGATTATGTTATAATTGTCAGTGTCTAACCAGAGACCCAGATCACGTTGTAGCTTCTTTGGAACATTGTCAAATTCTGTCCCGAATGTGTCGATCTGAGCTCTTTTGACCCAATACCTTAGGGCATTAGGGAATTTATGCTTGATTCCTATTTTCTTTAGAAAATCAAACACTACTTGGGTGACACCTATAAGTTTGTTCAATTCAGAGTACCGAGTAGGATCAATTACCAAAGTCCGAGGTGGTTCTGGGTTCTCAGTGGGAACAGTAACATTGGTCACAATGACTTGTGGCTTTTGTTCAGGCCTCTGGTCGCTGATTAGCCACTGAGGTCCATTGAACCACATCTCTGCCTTTGTTAATTGCCGTAAAGTCAGTCCTCGGGAGAGATAGTCAGCTGGATTCTCTTTTGTGGGTACATATCTTAGTTTATACCCTGCTGAAACTCTCGTATTTCCTTAACGCGGTTACTCACGTAAGGATTCTTACTGTTTNCTACACTGCTCTACATATCTGACATCATAACCAAATGCCGTTTCCTCGTTGACACAGGTGCAGCAGCTAGTGTGGTGCCTCCATCACTGGTCAAACCGAGCCGCACTCCTAGTTTGGACTTTCGGGCTGCCAATGGTACGTCCGTCCGTACATATGGGACCTGCACCCTGGTTCTCGATTTCGCCTCTCTGGGTCGCTTTACGTGGGCTTTCCTCATAGCGGATGTGGAACAACCCATTCTTGGATGGGATTTCCTGCAACACCATCGACTCATTGTGGATCCCGCAGGTGCAGTACTTCGAGCCTCCCCTAGTACCTCTACACAAGTTAACATCGTCACCCCAGTCGCATCTACAGAACTTCAAGCACTCCTGGTTGAATTCAAAGACGTGATCCAACCCGCCAGTCCTCGTCCAGAAGTGCAACATACAATTACGCATCACATTACTACAACGGGAGCACCTACCTTCGCCAGACCACGCCGCCTGGCACCGGAACGATTGGCGGTAGCACATGCTGAATTCAACAAGCTACAGGAGGCAGGAATAATCCGCCCTTCGAACAGTCCATGGGCTTCACCTCTCCATATGGTCCCGAAAACAGCCCCAGGGGAATGGCGCCCTTGGGTGGACTACAGGGCTCTCAACGTTCGTACTCTGCCGGATCGCTACCCAATACCACACATCCAGGATTTCTCACAGGGATTGAGCAACGCAACCGTTTTTTCGAAAATTGACCTTGTGCGGGCATTTCACCAGATCCCTGTGGAACCGGCAGACATTCCAAAAACAGCGATCACAACACCTTTTGGACTGTTTGAATTCGTCCAGATGCCTTTTGGTCTACGGAATGCAGCCCAGACATTCCAACGCTTCATCGACCCAGTAGTTAAGGACCTGCCTTTTTGCTACGCCTATATTGACGATCTGCTGGTGGCCAGTACATCACCGACAGAACATCTGCTACACCTCCGACTTCTTCTCACCTGTCTGCGCAACTTCGGCTTGCAGCTCAACTCCGAGAAGTGTATTTTCCATGTTCCAGAGCTGGATTTCTTGGGACACGTGTGTCAGCAGCAGGGGTCCAACCACTAGAGAAGAAAATCGATGCAATCAAGGAATTCCCGCGCGCATCCACTCCAAAGAAGTTGCAAAAATTTCTTGGCGTGGTGAATTTTTATCATCGATTCATCCCATATTGTTCGGACATCTTGCGACACTTGTACGACCTCTTACGTGGTCGGAAACTCACGTCTCGTCTTCCGTTGGAGTGGACTCCCCAGGCAGAGACAGCATTCACCGACATAAAACACAAGCTGGCGGAATTCACCTTACTCGCACACCCAGTGTCTGACGCTCCCACCAATCTCTCTACGGACGCCTCAAACACGGCAATTGGTGCTGTACTACAACAGCTCATTGAAGGAGAATGGCGCCCAATTTCATTCTTTTCAGCGTGCCTGTCACCCACTGAAGAGAAGTACAGCACTTTTGATAGGGAACTGCTCGCCATCTACTCAGCCATACAACATTTCCAGCACTTTCTCGAGGGGCGGAACTTCCACATCCTCACAGACCACAAACCTCTCACTTATGCACTGGCGGCCAAGGGTGATGCTCACTCTCCTCGAGTAGCCAACCACCTGGGATTTATCTCCCAATTTACCTCGGATATCCGCCATGTCAAAGGAACTAATAATGTCATAGCCGATGCACTGTCTCGACCCACCATAAACCACGTCGTGACAAACCCAGCTCAGGTGGACTATTGTGCTAACCCAACGGGAAGACCCTGATCTGCAGCGATTACGAACATCTGACACAGCTCTCCGGTTCATCGAGATTCCCATGGAAGGTGGCGGAAGTATAATCTGTGACACCTCACGGACGGGAGCACTTAGGCCCTACATTCCTGCCCAGTTTCGCTGGAAAACGTTCTCAGTATTTCACTCCCTAGCACACCCAGGAGTACGTGCTTCCCAGAAACTACTAACGGAGCTTGTCGTATGGCCAGGAATCAATGCCGATGTTCGACGATGGACTCGTTCATGTCTCCAGTGCCAGCGAGTGAAAACACATCGTCACACAAAGAGCCCGCTTCAACAGTTCCCGTTACCTTCTGACCGTTTCGAGGCGGTGCATGTAGACATCGTTGGACCATTACCGTCGGCAAGAGGATATTCTTATCTACTCACCTGCATCGATCGATTCTCCAGATGGCCGGAAGCAATCTCATTAATCAACATCTCAGCTGAGTCAGTGGTCCAGGCTTTCCTCTCTGGATGGGTCGCCTGTTTTGGCAGCCCCTCTGTCATCATCACCGACCAAGGACGACAGTTCGAATCATATCTATGGAAGGAACTTATGGAATTCCTCGGCACCACAAAGAACCGAACCACAGCATACCACCCTGAGTCGAACGGAATGGTAGAACGCTTTCAAAGACAACTAAAAGCCGCCCTAAGAGCTCAAGCACGCCCTGATGATTGGATCGACAACCTTCCATTAGTCTTGCTTGGCATTCGTTCGGCCACGAAGGAGGGCAGTGGATTCTCGGTAGCAGACTTAGTATACGGATCTAGCCTGCGGCTTCCGGGCGAATTCTTAACCCCGACGCCACTCATCACACCCCCAGACCCCACTTTTGTCCAGAAATTACGGGCGGCCATGACAAGCATTCGGCCTACACCACCACGCCAACCGACAACTCGTGCTACATATGTGCCTCATGAGCTCCACACAACTGAACACGTGTTTGTAAGAATCGACGCTGTTCGACGCCCTCTACAGTCACCTTACGAAGGACCATTTAAAGTGGTTTTTCGAACACCGAAGTTCTTCACCATTGAACGCGAGGACAGCGGGTAAACATCTCCATCGATCGCCTTAAACCAGCACACTGTGACGCTGCCCCAGACATCCCTCCAGAGGCACATCCGCCGACTACGCCGTTCACTTTTCGACCAGTTACCAGCAGCACCGCCACCTACGACAACGGACAATCCTGTACGACCTCCCATCCTACACCCCCAGTTACCAGCTGCACCACCACCTGGTTCTACGAACACGGACGATCCAGTGCGACCTCCTACCCTACGACCCCAGTTAGATGACATCAGCGAAGAGGAGGAAGTTAACTTTGAGGGTTATACAACGGGAACAGGTGTACAATTCACCGACCAGCTAGGTTCCTTGATCAAGTATTTTTCCTTTCATCCCCTGGGAGGGGGAGTTCTGTAGCAAGTAGATTATCCCAATAATATACTCGCTCCAAATGCATTGTTAATATTCCTGTCAACCTTTGGAGATGAATGAGGTGAGGTGTTGCCATGAGCAACCCGGTGAGGTGTTGCCCAAGCATATAAGCGGCAGAATAGCAAATATTAACTCACCATTTGGTCACCATTTGGTACGGGAGACATCTCCCGTCACGCAGGGTGCAGTCGCACCTCCACAGATCTCCAGTATCACTATTGATACTGGTAATGGCTCAAAAGGGCCACCACTTACGGGCTATTCATGCCCGTGCCACTTTTGGGTGGCTTAATCTTATCAATCAAATATTAAAACACACGGGAGACATCTCCCGTCACGCAGGGTGCTTTCGCACCTCCAGAGATCTCCAGTATCAGCTCTCGATACTGGT